>JACXGM010003250.1:0-32813 GCA_016801145.1 Umbra pygmaea | reverse complement strand
TGTCGGCATTTTAGGTCGGAAGATTATGAAAGGGATCTATGTGCTAAATTAACCAGCACTACAGCCCAAAAGTGGCTGAAAAGCGATGCGATCTCATCCACTTTTCTTTATCTATAAAGAGTAGCCTATATATAATAAGGTATAGTAATTTACACACTCAGCTAGCAACTAAATACAACTGGCACACTACACATACAGTACAATAACATAGCATACCACACAGACACAATGTGTCCTCCATTATCAAGGTACAGAAAATAGGTTTAATAAACTTACTCATCTATTAATTGTCCTCTTGCTACATCTCTTTCCATGTGTGCTGGAAAACTTCAGTGATTCAGTGACGCATATGCGGTCGTCAGTCATTTTTGGTTCAAGCCTTACAAGTAAAGGTTGTCCACGATCCCCTTCATTGTAGCAAGTGCTTTTTTCTTCAGTAGACATGGATGGACATATTCCCACAGAAGCACTTACGCAATTAGAATTTAACCACGTTTCAACTGCATTATCTGTAGAACATGCTGCCTTGTTGAAGCTGAAAATCAAACTCCATTTGTTGTAAACGTTATTCGGTGTACTCGGGCGCAAACATGTATGGTTGGATGTCACTCAGAATGTAAAAGCAAGTTGTAAAATTCCTCATCTGCAAATCCTAGGTTAGTAGCAATTGTGTTACCAGCGACTTTGTTTACGAACTGTTTCACAGAATCCAGAGAACATGCCGGGTGGGCGGGGCTTGGAACAAGGCAGCCAGAGTTGTTGTTCTCTACATACTGAAAAAACCATACCACCTCGTCTGTTTAGCATTAAAACGGCTGATCAAAACGTCACAGAAAAACAAGCTATACCTTAAAATATCAAGGACAACCGAGGCTTTCAGGAGTAGGTTTGAAAGCCAGATCAGTATAACAGGGATGCTTATCTTAGCGACAGAATACATGCCTACATTCATTTTTCCTATCTCCACAGTCGATTCATACCATAGGGTGATGTCAGAGTATGAAGTTTCTCTGCGAAATTTCAAATCTTGCTCTTACACTAGCCAGGCATGGGTAAAACATATCTCACTGTTCTACAAATGTCTGGGAGAAGCTACTAGCACTTCCAGATAGCTGTAGGGTGAAGTATCCCTATAATATGATGTGAGATGTGTCCGAACATCGCCATCTGGTGGTGTATTAATGCGCTCAGTCACCAGCATCCATAAGCAGTCAATCTAACTACCTTTGCACACTTGTACTATGATGCTTTGCCACCCCCCCCCACCCCCCGGGATAAGAATGTTACCTTGACTAAGCCTTTTTCTGGGGGAAACCCTGTTATCTAGCCCAAATCCTGGGCAGCACTATGCCAATTTGCACTGCTTCATACTGGAGGTCTGGGAAATTCAGAAAAATTCGAAGAACCACTGACTATCATGTCATAGCATGTCCTGTAATGCAGCGACTTAGCCTACTATGCCATGCGGATCCCAGCACTGGATATTGTAGGGAAACATGATCCTATATACTGTACATACTTTTTTGGATTTAAAAAAATATCAAGATATACCCATTATTAAGGTGTTTGTAACTGGTCACTTGAAAAAGAAATAGTCTCATTGTTACAGCTCAAATTCTAGAAATACTTTAGCACCTTTAATATGATACTGTTGCTATTACACAGTAAGGGAAATCTGAACACTCAATGTTACACAATTATTTCTAAAACAGAATACCTTTTATTGAGTAGTATTATTTTTGTCTGCAAATAATGGGTTTCAAACCTATTGGCACCCCTATAGATTCTTTTTTAAACAGGGGTCTGTCCATGCTTTATAGTTGCTCTCAGGTGATTGAGACTTGGCCATAAATGGACCTTTAATAAAGACTATGACCACAAACATTAAACAGTCAATGTTTACAATGCCCAGCTCAGTATACATACTTGAATTTAACTGAGAGCCTGTGGTCTGACCTGAAGTGGGCAGACCACAAGCACAAAACATAACCTTATCAAGGATTTTAAATGTGCTTCATTGACGTGTAGGCCAAGCTCAATTTAAATTAACCTTGCCAGACCTTACAAAAAAGACTCAGTGATGTTATCCACTCCAGGAAACTTCACAAAATATAGATTTTTGGTGAGCCCAAAATTTTGAAAACTGTTTTTCAATAAATATTGTACAGCTTATTGTTTAAGCCAAAATATGAACAATTGTTTGTGTTATTTTTTTGGCATTCACTTTTCCTAAAATTTATGAAGGGGGCTGAATGTATATACAGACATGGTTAAAAGTAGTGGAGTTGTGACGAAGGCCGACCTCCTCAGGCAACAAAACAGGAGTAGTTGAAAATAATGCAACATTTCCATGAAACCTTTTGAAATAGAGATTTTTGCATGGGGTTGGCTTGCAGTGGAACAAAACAAAAAAGCTGTGAAAAAAATACATTGTCTTAATCTATAAAACATTCAAAAATGGCCTTGACAATGTTTTTGATGCCCTTTAGAAGTTTTGAGATAATTGTATTGTAGAGATACCTCAAGCAGACAATTCTTTTTTATTTAGGTTCATAGGTCCCTTCAATTGCATAATCACTCATTCAGCCAGTTTAAATGAGGAAAAGTACCCTGTTGTTTTGTGTCACTCTGAGCTTCACACTGAACATCGAAATGAGACAGAAAACCAGAGTTGTGTGAGGAGTTTAGAAAGAAAGTAATAACAGAAGCATGGTCAACGTAAAGGATACAAGACCATAGTTAAAGAGCTTCATGTTTCTGTGAACACTATTAGATACAAAAACGAAAGATGCACAATGCAGGGTTATGCTCAAAATGACTTTTAATTTAAAACACCAACATTTCCGAATCAACTTGCCTTCTTCATGATTGATGCCAAAATGTTGGTGTTTGAAATTATAAGTAATTTGAAGCATAAACCTGGAGAGTGTGTCTTTCTTTTTTTGTATTTTATATTCTAATTATACGATAGTCAGCACCTCCATCTACAAACATTTTGGGTGTGTGCCAGGATATACTTTAGCTTTTTTCTCTGAGCACTGTTGCCAAGAGTATTACGTTTACGGTCCATAGAACTGTAGTCAACATCCCTGGACATTGCCACAAAAGGAAATTGGACCCATGTATGAAGAGGAGGATTGTTTGTATGGAGGAGAAACAACCAAAGAAAACATAAAAAAACAGATGTAAGCCGATGTTCAAACTCAATCTGTAACAGTTTTAAATCATACCTTCTTTTGCTGTCTGAATGAAAATGTGCTTCAGTGTGTAAAACCAGAGAAGGCCCCACCTTTAAATAAGAAACACAAAATCCATGTGGACATGCCAGAGTCGATCTGTGATAATGTCCATTGCTCGCCCAATTTGTCCGTTTTTTATTTGTTAAAAAAGTTTGAAATATCCAATAAATTTCGTTCCACTTCATGATTGTGTCCCACTTGTTTTTGCTTCTTCACAAAAAGTTACAGTTTTATATCTTCATGTTTGAAGCCTGAACTGTGGTCGAAAGAGGTCGAAATGTTCAAGGGGGTCGAATACTTTCACAAGGCACTGTACTTCATGCCTAATCAAGATAATATGGAATTAAATATATAACAGACCTACAGTGTATGTTGTATGAGAAGAATAGGCTTGTTATTTATCTATATCTAAAATTGCTTCGATCACCTTTCTTTCCCATTCTGATATTCAGTTTGGAGTTCAGGAGATTGTCTGACCAGGACCACACCCCTAAATGCATTAAAGCAATGGCCATGTGATTGGTTGAGTAGATAATTGCATTAATGAGAAATTGAACGGGTGTTCCTAATAATCCTTCAGGTGTGTGTATATACAGTATATATATGATATATATGCACAGTGACTAATGTGACTAACATTTTAAAACAATAAAATTTAGGCAATATTGCTTTAGGCTATATGTGTCCTGTAAATTGTGGCATGAAAAAGTATGTGAACCATCTGGAACTACCTGGTCACAACAATAAATAAACAGTGACTGCTTAAATAACACACACATAATTGTATTTCTCTTCTATATAGTGAACACAACATTTACACTTTCAGAGTGCAGGGTGGTTTACATTTGTGAACCTCTAGGAGTCACCTAACCTTGAGTCTAATCGAATCAAAGAGACAAATGTTGTTTAGAGCTGTCATGCCCTATAAAATACACCCACATTTTGAGTTGTTTATTCACAAGAAGTATTGCCTGATGTGAACCATGCCTAGAAAAAAATGCTTTAAAGTAAAAACTAAAGTACCACTAAAAGCCTTGATGTTTATCAGTTAGACATTTAAAACATATTGTCTATACATGGAGAAGGTTCAGCACTGATGTTACTATTTGACTGTAAAAGCACATGGTAGAATGCTCAATGAGGTTAAGAAGGGGGGGTCACGTGATGCATCTGAGCTAGGTAGACGTGAGTCCTTGTTTATGGGTTACAGTATGTCCTTAAGACTTAGAAACAAATACCAAAACTAGTCCATTCTCATCTTTGAAAATGACAAAAGGTGAACTGAACAACAAGATCAACCGGCGGCAGAGGCCAGACAAGACCAAGAAGGAAACCGGGTGATACTACAAGAGATAAAACGTGGTAACGAAGCCCTCTCTGGAAAACTTGTCTCTAAAACAGCCAAAATTTATTTATTTTGAATCTGAAAATGGTGATGTTCCGTATCACCGAAGCATAGGAGCGGATTAGCATGGCTAAGGATAAACTGGTGGAGCTGGATTCTCATGTTCTTCAGCTGAGTAAGGAGGACTTTTTGATTAATGAAGTTGACCAACTGGAGAAAAAAAGCAGAAACAATAAAATTCACATTATCGATCTACAAGACGGCTGTGAAGGGTCGGACCCAGTGTGTTATTTATTGTGTTGGGACAGGAGCACGTTGCTGAGCCCCTGATTATTGAACGAGCGCATCGGTCCCAGACATTCTGCCCTCATGCAGACCAGCGGCCCAGACCCATTCTCACCCGCATGCTTAAATGCCAGGACCAGGATACAATTCTCTGAGTAGTCGCCAAGTTGTCCAGAGAGAAAGGTGTCCCCATTATGTACGAGGGTGGTGTGGTGCTGTTTTTTTCCTGGATCTGAGTGCAGCCCCGATGAAGCAAAGGAGAGTAAAACCACATTAAGAAGTAGCTGCAGATGAAGAAACTCCAATTCAGCCTTCTCCACCCAGCAACTTTAAGAGTCGTTCTACCCGACGGAGAGAAAAAATATTCAAACCACCTGCTGTGGTGGTTTCCTTTCTCCGAGACTTACTGGGAGATAATGAACATTGATCTTAAATTAGCTGAAGGTGTAGTGCTGCAACCTCTCTACTGTCGAGATGAAAGTGACATTCCCCACATCCTTTCTAATTATTGACTTAAAACGGAAATACTATTTGCTGCTGCACTTGAAAAATAATAACTATTACCAAGTTTACTTTTACTGTTAAGAGGGTGTTATCGCATATTCATTTTATTTTGTCTATACACTCAGTAATAACATGTTATAGAAATGGAAAAGCTCCGGAACAAAAAAGGTTCTAGGTATGTTGATGTCAGTGAGCGTTAAGAACTTTAAAATTGTATTTCTTACATGAATAAGGTGGTGAAATTTGTCAGCTTCAATATCAACAAAGTTTTTGTTATCTACAACTGAGATTCTTAGAGCTTCTTTGGGATAAATAATGGCTTGTGATATGGAAAGACTGCTTCACACGGGAAATGTACTTTGTGTATTTATTGTTGATGGATGGAACTTTAAAACAGGTTTACATAAGTCTAGGAAGAGGTGGGAGTCCGACGTAGCTGTGACAATTGATACAGAGCTCTCATCTGAATTATGTCAAAAAATGACATTTGTCACTATTAATTCTAGATATAGATTGATCCACTACAACTTTTTTCACCAAATTTATATTAAAACACAGAGATTACACAAACATAAGCCTGAACCATCCACCATGTGTTTTAGATGTGGTGTACAGTAAGGCTCATTCTTATATTGCACTTGGTCATGTACAGAACTTACTACATTCTGGCATGACTTTGGTGACATTATGACCAAGCTCACTGGATTTACCTTTCCAGAAAATCCACAAATCTGTTTTTAAGAAACTTTACAACCATTCATGCACTATTAAGAAACTTCCAGAAGAAGTTGCTCAGAGTAGCCCTCTGCGTTGCCAGGAAGTGCATAGCCATAGCGTGGAGGTCGGATTCCCGTCTTTGGAAGGAGAGGGGGCCAAATGAGGTGGAGGCTTTTGTAGCAACCAAAGAGCTATACCTGCTCGAGCGCAGGTTGAGAGTTGGTGATGCTATTGAGATTAATGAGATTAGGTAACGCAGGGTTTTGCCTAGTTAGGAGTAGGACTTAGATGAGATTGTAGATGAAATTGTACCAGTGATTCAGGTGCCGTGTGTAATAAGGGCCATCCAACAAGTGAGTAGAGTTTGCAGTGGTTAGTGTTTATATGGGGCATTGGTAACAAAACAGATGGCACTGTGGTATACCACATCTAATATCCTAAGGAGAGAGTTTGAGACATTTCTGTAGACAACATCCCCAAATTAAAGCATTGTGAGGATGGTAATTTTCACAAGGGCTTGTTTGTCAGGAAGAGTGAATGAGGCCTTGTTATGAAATAGGAAGCCAATCCAAGATTTGATCTTGGACTGTCACTGGAGATGGTTTATGTTGGTCTGGAAGAAGAGCGAGTAGTCTAACCAGACTAGGTATTTGTAATGTTCAATATAGTCCAGCTCAGACCCATTTAGAGTGGTGATGCTTGTCAGGGAGGCAGGTGGAGAATGTGACTGGAGTTTAACAGCAGTTGGAGGCCACATAGTGAATGTTGTATGCCATCAAAGCTCTTTTGGAGGTTTTCTAACACAGTGTCCAATGTAGGACCAGATGTATAGACCATGGTGTCTTCTGTGTAAAGATGGATTGTAGAGTCGCCTGCAGCAAGAGCGACATCATTGATGTATACAGAAAATAGTGTTGGCCCAAGAATTGAACCCTGAGGCACCCCCATAGAGACAGCCATAGGATCGCACAGCAGGCCCTCTGACTTACCACAGTGAAACCTATCAGAAGTCATTTGTGAACCAGGCAACGTAGTCATTTGAGAGATCTAGGCCCTCGAGTCTGCCAATGGGATGCTATGATTTATTATAAGTCAAAAACCTTGGACAGCTCGATGAAAACTGTTGCAAGGTATTGTCTTTGGTCAATGGCTGTTATTATGTCATTCAGGAACTTGAGAGTGGCTGAAGTGCACCAACGACCACGTTCCGAAACCAGATTGCATGAAATTGGTGGAATTGGAAATTGTTTATTATCTGTTTATTGACATGATATTTGAAGACTTTAAAGATACAAGGCAGGATGGAGATAGGTCTGTAGCAGTTTGGGTATAAAGTGTCCCCTCCTTTGAAAGGGGATTACTACAGCAGCTTTCCAGTCTTTAGGGATCTCTGATGAAGTAAAGGAGAGGTTGAAAAGGCTAGTGATGGGAGAAGCAATAATTGCCACCGGCAGTATCAAGAAGAAAGGGTCCAGATTGTCTAGTCCATCTGATTTGTAGTGGTTGAGATTTTATAGCTCTCTCAAAACATCATCTGTAACAGGTGTCCCAGGGTGGGACACCTGTTCCATTGAACTGAGAAATCGACTCCTCATTATATGTATGTGTAATGTTTAAATTGGGGACTTATATTGTATTTTTGTATTTTGTGTTGTGTTACTATGGGGATGATTATTAAGTTGCCACTACCTGTTCTACTGTTGCCTATTTGGGTTGATTGAGAGACCGGTCTAATTAGTAATCGATAACATCCAGTCTCCTTTCTTCCCTATTTAATGCTCAGTAGAACAGAGAGTGGTGCGGATCATTATTATATTGTCACTGTGTTGGAACGCTGTCTGGGAGCTACATTATTTAGTAAGTTGTGAAAAGAGTGTTGTTGGAGTTAGGAGGTTTATGCGTACACACTTTACTTGTATGTTAGCTGTCAGTGTTTATACCACTGTGAGAGCATAGTAAGCTATATAAGTATTTCTGTTGTGCACTCACTTCTAAACTGCATTAAAGAACAATCTATTTCTTCCACCATCTAACTGCTTCGGTCTCCATCTCTCCACACTACATAAAACACCTACTTGTGACATCATCAGTCTGGATTTTGGGCAAATGGGAAACATGGGGGCTTGGGAAAGATGCTGTAGTAGGTGCAGGGTTGATCTGTTTTTTCTAAATAAATAATTTACGCAGAAATCCAAGTAATTCCAAAGGGTTATTTTTCATGCCACTGTGTACATGTCACGTGGTAAAAAATGTTACATTCTGGCCAAATATTTTTATAATATAAATGCATGTGGGTGTGGTTAATTTGTGCGTATTCGTTGAGTGTGCTGTGATACGTATCATTATTTGTATGGCCTTATATTTTGAAGTGCTTTAATACTTATTTTTATGCATGTGTATTTGTGTCTGATTTTATATTATTATCATAGACTCAGTAAGAGATGTGCATGTATTGGACGATTGCTTAAGAAATTGATACCATGGCGATTGGTTGAGTGCCACACTTTCCTGATATGACTGATTACACCAGGTTAAAGATTGAACCCGCGGGGTATAAGAGAGTGATTACACCTGCTGCAGAATAAGGCAGAGGAAGATGCATGCAGAGTGAGACGGTAGCGGAGTGAGACGCTAGCGGAGTGAGACGCTAGCGGAGTGAGACTCAATCGGATTGAGACGGAATGGGAAAAAACTAATCGTAAAGGGATGGGCCGGACTACCCCCCGGCAGACTTCTACAAGTGACAATGGATTGAACCATTCTCCGTCACCATTTGAGTATCCTTTTGGACTGAGTCTTGGAATCAGACTGGGGGGTATTTTATTTATTGTAAAACAATGTATAGTATGCTATTGGGCCCATGTGTGTTTTAGGATTGTTTAGAGTATTTTTTTAAATAAACATTTTTGAGAACTGTACTCTGCCTCCCATGCTCTGGTGTGATCCAGAATCTTTGGAACCAGTCATGGGTGGGCAGTGCGCTAATACCTTTTGTGCACTAATCCCCGAGTGGCATAAAGTCACCCAACATATATGTGAAAGACCATGCCAAGATGCATGAAAGACATTTATTATTATTATACAATTATTATTCTACCAAAAATTGATAAGTTAACACATTAGTATTGTGTTGTTGAAAATGTATATTAACTTATTTTCTTTGTATTATTTGAGGTCTGACAACACTGCATCTACTATTACATTTTTTTCCCATTTCCCTCCCCTCCCATTGGTAGCTCCGCAACTCCTTGGACAGATCTGTGGGATGGCAAAGGTTGCACACATGGTTCATCCAACCACATTTCACCCAGCCGCCGATTCTTTTCACACTGCTCATCCAACATGGAAGCCTTTAGTCAGATCATGCATGGGATGATTACGTTTACCATCTATACTTCCAGACGCCGATTTGCACACAAGGAGTTGTTGGAGAGCAACGTGGCAGGATAGATGATCTGACTTATCTTACCGAAATCACGGGCAGCACTATGCCAATTTGCGCTGCCTCATGCAGGATGTCCAGGGAAAGAAAGAGAACTCATAGTTCAGAGAACCCATTATCTGACTCAAACCACTGATTATCACGACATAGTCTGTCGGGCAATGCAGCCCACTACACAACATGTACCCGCCATCTACTTTGTTACTTTGACCAGTTATCATTTTTGCAAATAAATGCTCTTAAGGACAATATTTTTTTGGGAATTCGGGAGAAATGTTTTCAGTAGTTTATGGAATAAAACAAAACTTTTCATTTTTCCCAAACACAAACATCAATAGTTATACCAGAGACAATGATATTTATGCAGTTCTCTTATTTTATTCCAGAGATGTATCATATATACTACAATATAAAGTAATAGTATATTGAACACTAATGTTGTGATACACCCTGTTCCAGCATTGTTTCAATACAGGCTTGCATTACGTTTGGTACCGAAGTGAATCGAGCTTAATTGGGGACACTGGGCCTGCAATATGTTTGGGACCGGAGTGAATGCGGTAATGCCTCCAATTAAGATCCACCGACCACAGCTGGTACGATGTGTTGTCTGGTGCTATGTTTGAAATGTTATAATAGCCATTTATTTTAAGCCTATTTTTAGGCAGGTGGAGAAAAGCTGGCTCATATTAATGGCTGGAAGTAAATGAATAAATCTCCAGCACAATGTTTTCATGTTCTCCAGCCATTAATAGATTCCAGATTCCAATCCAGCCATTATTAGGAGACTCTACTCAAAGTATTTTGTCCCCAGAAATGTACCACTGGTACAACAGACAACAGAGTTTAATTGCAAAAGTGCAAAATTCTTTTTGTTTGATTGGACAGATGACTTGCATAGGGGTCACAACAATTTGGCCGCTTAAGAAACAGATCTGAGAAAAAAATTATATATATATATATATACTGTATATATTGCGTCTGATGGGCCAACAGTGCAGCAGGTTCGAAACTGTACCACCAATGGGGAGGTGAAAACCATGTGTACATTATGCAGTAGGAGAGGTAAAACTGCTTCAGTACCTAAGCTTTGCTAAATAAAATATCTTTAATAATGTGTTGTCCTGAGCTCAGGATTGATAGGTAGAATTTTCCAGCTCTCCAAATGTTGTCATCCAAAAATGTGTAGAGTTTAGCATTATGGAGAGGAACACCTGCCATTGCTGCTTATATTTCAAGATACTGAACTGCTGCTAGGTCAGAAAACATGACTGTGACATTATTAACAAGTCATTTTATTAGAGGTTCACATTTTGTCAGAAACAAAAGACAATGTTAATGTTCTATCTCCATATGTTAGTAGGGAATAGTTTCATATTACAGCATTCTCAGACTTTGCTATCCATTGTATTATTCTCAGCTCAGAGAAGAATGTGTCATAAAAATGTTCTCCCTGAAGCTAAAGTACTTAGGTAGGTAAAAACATGCTTCCAGAGGTAATCTAGCAGTGGACTCGCATAACCTCTGCTAAATTAGACAATCCCAAACCATTTGTCTTCTTATCTTGATAAGAGAAACATTGCAAAGCTCTTTCCGCTAAAGGACAAAGTATTCTCAAAATGTATCGAGAATGTGAAGTGGAAGTAAAAAAACAGCCCTGCTTTTTCCTGAGCTAATGTTTTGTTTGGCAAAGCAGAGCTCCCCTTAACCTCTGCAAACTTTCTGTAACCACTAAGCTATTCTCTGTGGCATCATGAGGGAAAGCACAACCAAATATGTTCCAAATTCACCACTATATTTTGTACAACCTTTACGGATCTGGTTAAAAGTTGTGTACTGACATTATCTGTTGCAGTAGTTTCACCAAAGTCTGACTCATAGCTCTTCCGTTAAACATATTGCAGTCGCCTAAGGACAAGCGTTTAAATGGTGGTGCTAAGTGCAACATGCCTGTTCGGTGTGTGAAGATTTTAAGTTTGATTATCTAAATTTGAGTTGAGTTGTGTCACTGTTTGAAATGAATTACAGTGAGTGAGGACATAATCTCTATTATTTGTCAATATTTTGTAATTGTTTTGTACACTTCATGTAAAGTACATTTGTACACAATGTCCTTAAAATGTATTGTTATTGTTGTCACTGCAGCAATTACATTTTGTTAATCGGACAGAATCAAACAGTTCAATATTTTCTGATTATTATTCTTGCTGTCAGGCTGTCTGTTTCCCCCCTTTGTAAACAATAAAATGCAATGACAAGGCTTGTAGGAGATATTAATTACATTGCATGTTTTCTCTAACAAACTACTATGCATTCCTCAAAGAGGTTCACTTTACTTATGATCACTGAGCTGATAACACTTTAAAGGTTGCGGCAGTGGGTGTAAAAGTCCGGCTCGGGGACTGTGACCAAAGGTATTGCCATCTGCATCATATACATATCAGAGGCACGTTTGTCTAGCCTGAGAGAATGTCAGTGCCTCCAGTGGTTTATCGTCTTTGTAATGCTGTCTTGGGATCTTCAGATGCTCCCTCGCACTGTGCAAGAAGTCAGGCCAAGGCGATAAGTTCAGAGAGTGCAGGTAGTGGGGCGATCAGAAGAGAATAAGAGGGGTGCACTGCACAGAATGTGTGGAACTGTGCCATATCCACCTCCTCTCCCCGGTTTCAAACAAAAAAGTTCCACCCTTACAATGCTCAATTACAGCTGTCATTAGGTCAGTGGACAGATGGGTTCCTGGGGTCATGAGGTTAAGGCTTTAGGGGCTAGCTGTTTGCAGACCTTTGCCCCCAGCTAGTTTGGCTCAAGCAGTGAACTGCGATGCCTGTGGGAGAGCCAGGAGATGCTATCAGCCAACCAACAGCTAGGCTCCATGCAAGTATGTGCAATAATGAGCTGTCAGGCTGGACCAAATGAAAAGTGAGCAACTTGATTAATAGGCATAGTATGTTATATGTAGGCCTGACAAAACAATGAGTCTGTGGGGGCTTGGATTGCGTGACGACGGTTTTAACCCCAATCATTTCCTTCAAGGATTCCATAGCTTTGAACTAACAGACATGCAGATCTTCAACACACTCATGGCAAGATAGAGCAGCCCCTGTGGATTGGTATTAGATAACATCATTAATCTCCAACAGTAAAACAATGGTCTGTTGACACAGAATCCCTGGTAGTCCAAACTTGCTGTTTTAACTTGTGGTGCCAAAACCTTTCTTATATATCATCTAATTCCTGTCGATAGTGAAGTATATTCCTTTATACACTGCATTATTGAAAAATGTTATCCATGGTTTCAAAAAGCAGTGTGGGCCAGGTTATCGCTTTTACAAATACCAATGAAGCTTAATAGACCTTTCATCTCTCTTGAGAGTACAGTCCATTTGCTCTGTTGTTAAGACTACAGAAATGTGAACAAAGTACTGTGTGGAGGAGCTTTTCTGATAAAACCTCTAATAAAACCATGGTGGCCATAAGGAGAGAATCTGTGCACTGTTATGCATGTGTGTATCCTGTACGCTTAGTGTTCTACTATTATATTTACATCTTAGCAATATAGCAGTAATTATGGTAAAGGGCCTTGTTCAAGGGCACAATGTCACATACTATATGCTTGTTTCATTGAGCAGCAACCTTTTGGTTATTGGCCAAAAGCTCTTTCCCACTCTGCCATTCAATTTCTGTTTCCTGTTTCAAATTCGACCCATTCTTATTTCCCATTAATGCTTCTTGTGAATCATATTACTTGGCATACTAAAAACAGCATACTATTTCCTTCTATTTTGCCCCTGGTCACTACATCCAACCCAATTTTACAATTAAATCACATTTATGATCATCTGCACTGTCTGTCTGCAGCTCTGTGAGCATGTAAATAATGGCTATCTAGTTCTCAAATAACTCATAAGCTAGATGTCATCACATGTTATTTTCATGTTGCTAAAATGTCCCCTCCTCCTTATGTTTAATTATAGGGCTCATGATGCAGTTTTGTTGTAGTTGACACCCAGGCCACCAGAATTTAAAGCATGCATGTATCGTATATTATGGCATTCTATCAGATACAATAAGGTATTATATAGTCCATTCGAAATCATATAAATTATGTCAGGACTAGAGATTATTTGTTTTGACTACTGCTTTAAAACGTTGTAATCATATTACGTGTTGTACATTATTATACCAGGTAAGTTTCCAACACATTCTCAGTTATACCAACGACCTGGACGCAAATACGGTTAGTGCGCACAGAGTTTTTTGGTATTTTATTTCACTTGCTGGCTCGAGAATTCGATAAGGCAACCTTTCCCCTTCTGGTCAGAATAAAGCGCACGATACCTGCCGCTCCCGGTAGGACACCTTACACTATAGGTACTGTTTTTGTACACGGCATACGGTATAGCTTGCAAAACGAATATACAAAGTAGTATCACATCTTTATCGGCATACAAACGTGGTCTGATGTTGCTTTTGAAAATGACAGAATTGTAAGATAGGGTGTTCAAATAACCTAGCATACGCAGCTTACGTTATGCATATTTGTTGATTTTCTCAGTATGCAACTTTTATGATTTCGATAGTTGTCATCTCAGAACTTTTACATAATCCACAAATAAGTATATAAAACACTCATATTTCCAGTTTTTGTGTATTTGCATTTTGCTCGCCACCTTTGCATGCAATTATAGTTGATTTATTTTAAATACCCAGGTTTAACGTTGATATTGCACTTGTAATAGGTAAACAAGCGCTCAGTGAACACATTTGCACATACAATGTAACTTTAACTTAATCGTATTTGGTTAATGTGGACACACAAATTACGCACGGAAGCGCATTCACATATTTTTACATATAGCCTAACAAACGGGTCAACTATAACATTTATCACACGCCTCTTTTATACAGTGTTGATCATGCAAAATAACACTTACCCAGTGGTAATACAAAGAAAAACGGAAGCCAACAGAGGATGAACATCCCGACGACAATCGCCAGGGTTTTAGCAGCCTTCTTTTCCCTGGAGAACTTCACTAAGCGCACAGATAGAGAACTCCGGAACGGGTGGTTTTTACTCTTGGAAGTATCCTCTATAACGCTCCGACAGTGTATCCGAAGCACAACTTCCATTGACTTATTTCTCTCCCTTTTGACTCCCGCTTCTAAACTCTTGGTAGTCCTCCTTGCCACCACGTAGACCCTGAAATACATCACGAGGATGACCATAAGCGGGAGGTAGAAGGAAAAGAGCGAGGAGAATAGAGCATAGCCTGGCTCTTCAGTAATGCGGCAGACGCTCTCGTCTGTCGGCGGAGGTTCCTTCCACCCCAGCAGCGGTCCTATGGAGATGACCATCGATGAGACCCAGACCACCACCAGAATGACCACGGCTTTTTTCTCCGTCATAATGGCGGGGTATTTCAGGCAGTGTTTTACCCCGATGTACCTGTCTATGGAGATGATACAAAGGCTAAGAATGGAAGCGGTGCAGCATAGGACATCCACTGCCGCCCAGATGTTGCAGAAGACCCGGCCAAACACCCAGCATCCAAATACCTCCAGAGAAGCGGAAAAAGGTAGCACTATAATGCTCAACAGCAAATCAGCTATGGCTAAGTTGACGATAAAGAAATTGGTCACAGTCTGTAAGTGTCTATTACAGAAAACCGAGAGAATAACTAAAATGTTCCCGACAATAGCCACCAAGATAAATACGGATAGGAGGACCCCGACCGCAATGACATGGGGGTCCAGGGCAATGTTCGTGCAGTTCGTTGAGTTGGTGCTGTTCTCTGGGAATAAAATTTGATCCAGTAAAGAGTCTGTAAAGTAGATTCCACCATAGCTTTCGTTCACCAAGTTAGAATATGTCATTTTGAAACTCCATAAAGAAAACTTCAGAGTTTAAGTCGGAGGGAAAACAAAGTGGTATGCATATTTTGTTCAGTGTTTCTCCTCTATCATAAAATAAAACCACATGGACTGAGAAATTATTCTAAACTATTTTGTGCATATTTAGCAATGTGTAACATGATCCAGTGGTAGACATATAATGCCTAATAATCAATTTGTTCATTTATACAAAGAAATAGCCTACCATTGATGCGCAATTAAAGCACCGTCTCTCTCGCAGGATAAACTATCTTTTTTTTAATTAGATATTGCTCCAGCCAGGTGTTTTTCTTTAAAGTTTTTTGAGGTAGCCAAGTGTCATAAAATCAAAAATGAAGTTGCATTACATAGAATTTTGTAATGCCGTATCATTGAATGGTCTGATATTCCATTGGTGGCATCCTTTTAGTATTAGCCTGCCTAGAAGAATCCCCGCGCGCGAGACCTGCGTTCCTTCCCAGCAAGTGGATTCAGTGACGCGTCCTAACATTATTGCGATATCTCAGACCTCCACAAGGGGGTGTCGCGCCCCTCTTCACAAACATCAGTCATGCCATCAGGTTTGACTTAATGTTCAGTTTATGTTTTAACTGACATAGCTAATGCACTCTCCGACCAGACTTGGCGACTAAAACCTTCAGTAGAATGTACTATTGAATAGAATAACTTACATACATAATCGTAACTTTTTAATCAACGATCCATAATATAAGATAGATTAAGCAGTCAACACTGCATTCCAATGCTCTATTTATTGAAATTCAAGTGTACTACACTGAAATACATAATTTAGTAAATGCTTTTATCCAGAGTTACTTACATTAATGAGTGCATGCATCTTTTTTCTTCTCATTGGAATCAAACCAAGAACACTGGCATTGTAAAAGCAACATCCTATACCAACTGAGCCACATGGGATAACTTAAACTGTAGGCCCACTGTACTCTGTTAAACTCTACAGCACTGTACTGTTCTGTAGTGTGAATGTACTGTCCAAATGTGGGAAACATAATTTATATGGCTAAAAGCATATGGACACCTGACCATCACACCCAAATGAGCATGTTGGCCATCCCATTCCCAAACCATGGGCAATTAATAAGGACTCCCCCTCCCCATGTTGCTATATTAGCTGTCACTCTCTTGGAAATGCTTTCCACAAGATTTTGACACATGTCTGTGGGAGTTTGTGCCTATTCAGCCAGAAGAGCATTTGTGAGGTCAGTCACTGATTCTGGAGGAAAAGGTCATTCCAATTCACCCCAAAGGTGTTCAAATAGGATTGAGGTCAGGGTTCTGTGTACGAAACCCAAATTCCTCCACACCAAACTCATTGAAACATGTCTTTATGGACCTCACTTTGTGCACAGGAACACAGTCATGATGGAACCGGAAAAGGCCATCCGCAAACTGATGCCACAAAGTTGGAAACACCCAATGATCTAAAATGTATTTTCGTTTTGTAGCTTTAAAATTGACCCTTCACTGAAACTAAAGGCTCCAGCCCGAACCCTGAAAAACACCCAAGACTCTTAATTTTCTGGTCATATAGTGTATGTTTTTTCACTGTCTAGAAAATGTCTTACGCATCTGTTCAACATAATTCAACCCTTTAATCATTTCAATAGAAGTAATTGCTTATGGATACAGCTATATATTAAATAAATAAAAACATTAGAATATTTACTTTCACTCATGTAATGTGTAAATATTCCTCTGACATACTAGTTCTATGATTCGGAAATTCATTGATCATGGATATCCTTTCCAAATCAAGGACACACATTTGCCCCTTGGAAATATTACACAGCATTAGTATGCACTGCAACCAACCCCAGATTCCCCTCCCCGTATAGACACACAAACATCACAACACCAAACTTGCAAGTGGCCAAAAACAGCCAGTCACGGCCTCAGCCCATGGCTGTTGTTTACAGTTAACATTGCCCTTCTTGATCCTAGCTGTAAATTTCAATGTTCCCAGTGGCTCTGGACAGCTGTTGCTTTCCCTGCTCCTGAGCATAGCTTGGGGTGATGGAGAGGGGAAAACAGCCGTCAGGGAGGAATGGTCCATTTTGATCCACCGGGGAGCTAGAGGACTGGTGAGGTTAAGAGTGAAAGTACCGGAGGGGACACAAGCTCTGGAAAAAAGTGCAAGGCCAGGATGCAGAACCACTGCCAGATTCACAAGGGGTGACACCCTATTTGTGTTTCAATACACAGTTTGACTTTTTCTCTCTGCCTTCGGAAAGAACTTGCTTAACACACAAAATCCTTAAGAAGGATGGTTGGCCAATGGGTAGGCTACATGTTAGATGAGAAGATTACGATCATTATGGGAAGTATGAAACGTATGACATTTTAGACACGGAGCTGAACAAAGACATGCCTATTTCACTCTTCTATTTGGTCAAGGTTTCCTGATAAGGCAACACTCACAGGACATTCAGGGTTATTTCTTAAAACAAGTCTCAAAGGATTTGTTCTTGATCCCACTCAGACTCCTTTAACATGAAGTAACAATCTGAAGTAGTTACTGTTATGTATTCACATCACAACTTTTTCTATAAGTGATAATTGACAGTAAAAAATGACAAGTGTTGTGGCACCGTCTTGATGCTCCTCCATGTTCCTCTAAGAGACTGACACGATGTCTATCGGTTCTGTAGATGCTGTAAGCTTTTATACTGACACAGGAAAAAAAGCGGCTGCTAATGTGATTCGACAGTCAGAACTTTTAACAAAAGAGAGCTTGTTTGAATCCCGAATCTCACAATAATACTTTGTTATTGTGCCTTTGAGCAAGGCACTTCACCAAAGCTGCCAGTATAACTGTTTAGTAACAACCACTCAAATGACATTTACTCTGAACCCTCACATCCAGCTTCGAGGTAAAAGGCAGTCTCTTGGAAAATAGCAGAATACATTCTGCTGCCGATGGATACAGATAGCCAGAGACTGATCGTCTAAAAAACAAATGTAAACAACTTTTACATGCATCAGCATCCTATCATGTCGTTAAAGTGCTGGGCTCTAGACAATGTTATAGAATAAGCAAGGAATGTGGTTATTACTTTATTAGATCAGCAAAACTGTACCACAGGTAAACATGCAGACAGACATCAGAAGAATACATGTGAAGCATCAAGGCCAGTGTATGGGCAGGTTAAGACAATGGACTAAGATGGAACTGATCCAAATTTCTGCTACTTTTCCTATCAATGACACATTTTATGTCAATACGGTTTTCTGTTCCTAAAAATAGAACATGTTCTGCACAACGTGTACTAAGATTTGTAGATCTTACCCATTGCCAAAGTAAAAAAAGGTGTTGTTTCAATGGAGTGTACTGTAGCATTAATACAGTTATGATTTCAGCGTATGTGAAATGCCTCAAGGTGGAACAGAAATTAGTTATTTTGGATTCAGATTGAGCAGACAGAATTAATTACGGAACAAGAAAAAACAAATAGACAGTTTCCACATTTAATAAGGCACAGGAAGTGTTGCCTAGGAGGCTGGAATCCATCTTTTCTCCCTTATCAAATGTCACAAGAAACCATATTTCTCATGGTCCTGGAACCAAATAAGGGTCTGGCTTGCATCCCTTCCAGTGGCAGCTGCCTACAAACAACAAAAAACACAAACTTAAATACTAGTCTTGTCCTCAATCAGTCACTGAATCATTTCAACTGCTGGCTTGATTACAGGGTAATTTGACACAGTTGTGATGAAACATGATCGAACACACCAATTTTGCCCAGTAGGAACAAGCTAGCTAATGCTTGCCTCCGCCCACCTTTTTTAAAAAGTTTTGCCAAATCTGCTTCAGTCCATTTGGAAATGACAGTTATATAAAAAGGGACAATACTGCCATGTTTTGCCACCTTTTGAGTGTTTTAATGGGCAGACAAATCTTTAACTATTCAGTGTTGAATATTTGCCTTTTCCAGTAACTAGCAACTTGTAAAAATTTCAAGGAAACAAGGTCAGTGATACCATGAGTCAGTACAAATGACCGTCTATTATAATTCTGCTCCATGAAGCTGACCCCATTTCATTTCATTTCATATGTTTATTTGTATAGGGACAATAAAAAAAAACATGATCCCAGTCAAAACTGGAAAATATGTATTGCACATAGAGAGTATAGCAAGAGCTAATTGGCATCTGAGGTCCCTAGAAAGGCTTTTCTAAAACAAAAAACAAACTACTGCTCATAGAATAAACTACCACAATGTGTCACTTATAGACAATCAAATACCTACCTAAAATTATACATATCAAAAATGAGCTTACAACTCAAACACCTAGAAAGATTGCTTATCCAAGGTGAGCTCATATTTGCCAGGGCCTGATCAGTTTGTGCCGGCTGGGCCTTTGATTTAAAGGATTGATATTGGCATGCATGGCAAACTGATGCATGGAAAATTCTGCAATATGTGTCTCCTTCAGCCTTGTAGATGCAGGAGCAGAAAAGAGCTGCACTGAATTGTGTATCATTTTGTCTGGATTGTTGAAGCTGTTTTGTAGTTACAAATTCATTTTTTTTGTTGTTTCTCTGATTGAAATAACATTTCTCTGATTGTAAAACCATTCCCTATTCAACAAACGTTCCTTAATTGCCATGCTCTTTTCCTGTGACAAATGCATAGGACCTGAATATTGTATAATTATTTGAATAGATTTTTTTACTTAGTACATACAGTGTTACACAGACAGTAGTAAGCTAGGAGCAATTAAACATTGCCCTACATACATAAGGTTGCAAGACATACTGTATACATACAATGTATACAACATATACAGTGTGTGTGTATATATATATATATATATATATATATATATATATATATATATATATATATATATATATATATATATATATATATATATATATATATATATATATGTAAATAACTAACACAGATTTTTATAAAGAACTGTGGTACATAACATAAATCATACAAATCTTCCTTTAAAGGCTGTTGTCTTGTCAGAATTAGCTCTTGGTTTTAAGATTTAAAAAACTACTGGTAAGTTGGTACCCTGATGCCAGTAGGCTCATGGGCTGTTCAGTTGTTGTATGAGTGAACATTACTTAAAAATATCTCTCCTAGCCTTTAGCTTTCTCCTTTGCATCATGATCCGCACAAATCCCTCAAGGGTATCCTGGATATGTATCCAAGGGTCTGCACAACCCTGTTACTGAAGATCTACCATCCTGTACATTTTTGCTTTAACCCCAAGTTAGCACACTTGATTCAAATAGTTATCTAAAATAAAGCTAAAATAATTTGCCCACAATGACTGTTGCAGAGAAAAGGACGGTAGAACACTATATATGTAATGATATTGAACCATTGTGATTTTGGCCACATTTGAGTTCTTATCAAGCTGCAACTCAATTGTGGAAAATTGCCCTTTTCAAAGTCAATTAGCCCATTTTCATGCAGCTGACATGCAGTTATGCAAAAATAATGGTGTAAAGGACCATTTTCCACATGGTAGTTGTTTTAATTGTTTTGACTGGCTCCAAATTTACTTAAATAAAATATGTTATTTAGTGATTGGGATTTTAGTATTTCTATGATGTAGCGCTAGGCTTGGGCTCCAGTTCATCTAGCTTTGGATCTGACTGGGCTATGAGAACTGTTCGAGAACTGTAATTTTACATCATGTGATTGGCTAATGCCATTTGGCAGAACTCTTGTCCAAAGGGCACAGTAAATAAGCTATCCAAATCCACTTATCCTGCCATCTCATTTCTCTACAATTTAAGATTGCACAATACATCAAAACCAAAAATAGGAATATACAGTTGTAGGCCTACATTATTTCAGCAGTGGTCATTATTTCAATACACTACCAGTAAAATGTTTGAACACACATACCCATTCAAGTGAATGGATAATAAGTTTGTCCAAACTCTGGACTGGGACTCTAAATCATCTGTTTATTTGCTAGAGTATGTATGTAGAAGAGTAGCTGTCCTGTGTTCCTAATTATGTTAGAGTGTTTGAACTTAAAGCCCGGTGTAAAACTCTGACCTTGGTAGAGCTGAGGCATGTTCAGCTGTCACAAACCATGTCTTTGGACTGTTATTTTCCTTTCATCTTCCACCGGGACTCCTATCTTGTTGAAAGGCTCCATCTGATCCCATTTACACCAGATTTTTGTTTGACAAGTCTGTCAAGTTGAATTGCTGATTCACATTTGGGACTATATTTCTTCTACTGGACTCCATTCACACCTACAGTGGTAAGTTCAAATGGTGGGTACTTTTTGTCCTGAGTCACACTCAATCAAGCCTAGATCAAGGACATTAAGGACAATCCTAAATGCTAATGACCCCAATACAAATCATGCAAATTTTATTTATTTATTTTTTAAAAACAGATATCCTGCCAAATTCCCCTTTAATTCTTGTCTCGTCAGCAACCCCTATTTGATGCTTGATGGTTGAATACAGATCACAAGCTTCCCTCCAAGAGTGCTTGCCAAGCTCTTAGATTTTAATCACAAAGCATTTTTTACTGTTCAGTTTCTAAATGAAATGTCAGTTTTATAATGTTATAAAATTTGCAACATGCTTTTGTGTTGCCCTGTTTGTCGCAGTGCTGACCCTTAAAAAAATGCATATTGTAGAATTATATATCATTCTGAAAGTAACCTTTTGTTTTTATTGCGGGGATATAACAGTCGGTAACACTTTACAGTAAGGGTACATGAATTATCATGAATTCATGTATAAAATCATTCATGAATTATGCATTAATTTATGCAATAATATCATGAATCATCAGGAACTAACATGAGTTCAACATCTTTCATTCATGACTTCATGGATGAACAAAACCTTAATAAAACATTAACTAAGACGAGTACATCATCATGAACTATGATTTATTACGCATGATCATGATGTTTTCTTTGTTCACAAAAAACTTGGTCTTTAAAATCCACTGTGGATAAAGCTACGGGTATGGTACATAATTGCATATATCAGCATGCATCAGTGTGTGTTTGACGTGTGCCTTAGAAAGTAGCCTTCATACAGCCTAATAACCAATTTGAATAGTAAGATATACTGAATGAAGTCTGTTTGTCTCAACCCCCATTGCAAATTGTGTTTATTGTCTAAATGTACAGACTTTGAGCTGTTTGCAATGAACAAATCAAACAAAAGCTATTGAAATAGCTCAACGCAACTAAGGCATCAAGTGGTTTCCCCAAATACAACAGAAAATGCCACTCATTATGACTTGAGTCTCATAATTATTCAACCCCCTGAATCCCTATAATATAATCCCTCACAGCTCAACATGCAAAACAGGTGTTATCTAAAGCATTACTGATGCAACTAATGACTGCATTGAGCAGGAACACATGAAATACCTGAACTGGTTTAGTCCAAAGAATGGTCCAAACATTAAGAGATCATTACCATTCTCAAACAATGAACATGATACACAAAGATGGCGAAGGCACTGAAACATACACTCACCTAAAGGATTATTAGGAAAACCCGTTCAATTTCTCCTTAATGCAATGATCTACTCAACAAATCACATGGCAGTTGCTTCAATGCATTTAGGGGGTGTGGTCCTGGTCAAGACAATGTCCTGAACTCCAAACTGAATGTCAGAATGGGAAAAAAAGGTGATTAAAGTAATTTTGAGCGTGGCATGGTTGTTGGTGCCAGACGGGCCGGTCTGAGTATTTCACAATCTGCTCAGTTACTGGGATTTTCACGCACAACCATTTCTAGGGTTTACAAAGAATGGTAGCAGTCCTGTGGGCGAAAATGCCTTGTTAATGCTAGAGGTCAGAGGAGAATGGGCCGACTGCTTTAAGCTGATAGAAGGGCAACTTTGACTGAAATAACTACTCGTTACAACCGAGGTATGCAGCAAAGCATTTGTGAAGCCACAACACGCACAACCTTGAGGCGGATGGGCTACAACAGCAGAAGACCCCACCGGGTACCACTCATCTCCACTACAAATAGGAAAAAGAGGCTACAATTTGCAAGAGCACAACAAAATTGGACAGTTGAAGACTGGAGACATTCAGATGGTAGAATCAGAGAGTGGCGTAAACAGAATGAGAACATGGATCCATCATGCCTTGTTTCCACTGTGCAGGCTGGTGGTGGTGGTGGTGTAATGGTGTAAGGGATGTTTTCTTGGCACACTTTAGGCCCCTTAGTGCCAATTGGGCATCGTTTATATGCCACGGCCTACCTGGGCATTGTTTCTGACCAGGTTCATCCCTTTATGGCCACCATGTACCCATCCTCTGACGGCTACTTCCAGCAGGATAATGTACCATGTCACAAAACTGTAATAATTTCAAATTGGTTTCTTGAACATGACAATTTGTTCACTGTACTAAACTGGCCCCCACAGTCACCAGATCTCAATCCAATAGAGCATCTTTGGGATGTGGTGGAACGGGAGCTTCGTGCCCTGGATGTGCATCCCACAAATCTCCATGAACTGCAAGATGCTATCCAATCAATATGGGCCAACATTTCTAAAGAATGCTTTCAGCACCTTGTTGAATCAATGCCACATAGAATTAAGGCAGTTCTGAAGGCGAAAGGGGGTCAAACACAGTATTAGTATGGTGTTCCTAATAATCCTTTAGGTGAGTGTGGTTCGCTAGTTCAAAGTTCAAAGGTAAGGGTAGTTACACTACATGGACAGAGCAAAAAAACTAAGCTATCAATAGCTGCAACCATCACAACTCATCGACTGGCTAGCCAACCTTTACAATATGTTAGTAACTAAGCTAGGTAGTCAGATGATTATATCTTTGTAGGAAATCAGAGGAGCAACACTTAATTGTGTGATTTAAATGTTTTGTGTCTGAGGGGAGCTGAAGACATCATAGTTCATGGAGACTGTAGACAAGGTAGCTACTGTAGGTTATGATGGGGGAGCATCACCCCCTGTACACTATCACATGTAATTTGCTATGATTAAGACCCCATTATTTTATAGCAGGCCTTAAGTGGACCTTACTTTTGTAAATTAATTTTTGAATAATTCTGGAAAACATGTCTGAGATTACTAATGAAATAATCTAAACACTGGCTAAATTAACTCCCATCAAAGCTAAAAGTAGATTCAGAAATGGAACCAAACACAATACAACAAAAAATATTAATAGAAAACCATATTCCTTTTTTTAAGGCTCGAACCCATGACTATCATAACTTAAACTGTCGTGCAAGGCAGTGACATAGCACACTACGCCACGCGGACACCCCAGTAAACCAATATTCAAGTAAAATTGTTTATTAACAACAGATTCTAATTCAATTAAGTTTGCACTTGAAGTCGAGCCTCCCCTGTTACACACATTTGTGTGCTTGAGCATTTGAGTGCCCCGTTATCAGGTGTGCTTGAGCAGGAACACATGAAATACCTGAACTGGCTAGGGGTTTGTTGAGTGTCACGTTTGACTGTGTGTGAGAATCATGTCAAAAGAATGGTCCAAAAAGTATGTGGACAGGGCAGAAAAAGGTAGCCATCAATGGCTGCAACCAGATTTCTAAGGCGGCAGGTTGTGAATGTTGCTGGAGTAACTGCTGCAATGCAACCATATTGCAGTTTCTTGAAAATGCAAGGCTCTAGTTTCATTTAACCTTTATTTAACCAGGTGGGCACATTGAGAACAGTTTCTCATTTGAAATGGTGACCTGGCCAAGATAAAAGTGAAAAGGTGCAAGATTAAATAAAGTTACACAAAAAAAGTAAAAAATACAGGGTGTGGATCTTCAGAGTAAACAATATGGCCCTCATTTATGAAACGTGCGTACGACCTAAAACAGACCTAATTCACAGCCAACAATAGTCAATGTATGCCAGCAGATTTGGCGGCTATGAAGTCCCTTTCTGGTATATTCAAACTATGATTAAAAGACAAATTTATGAGATTGATGGGATTCCAATTGGGGCAATTTATTGTACTGCGTCTGTAGCCAAAATCCATGAATGATTATGCATTTATCAATCGCAAAAACTTTAATTCAATCAATGTTCAGAACATATATGATGTCAGGATGTTTGTTCTGAATATGGTAGCCCAGTGGCTGGGTGAGACGCACGACTCTTATTTTAAACTGCAGCATTGGAACATAGTTGTTTGGTGAAACGATTGGATGTGATTCCTCTTGGTGACAAAGGTTATGCCCTGACTGAGTACCTAACATCGCTTGCAAATCCCCAAACAAGCAGGAGCGCAGGTTCAACTGTACACGCACACGAACCACAATGGAGTGATGTATAGGTTTGCTCAATGGCAGGTGGCTCTGTCTTGGGTAAGCGGTGTGGGGGGGGACTATACACCCCAGAGCAGGCCTGCAACATAATTATGGCATGCAGGGTTGTCCACGATATTGCGCTGGAGAACTGTGCCATTCAATGAAGATCAGTGGCCACAACAGCCACCATTGGGGGCTCTACAAAGGAGACAGGGTCTAATTCTGCGCTTTTAATATAGTAAATGCTATCTTGGGTAAGAAAGCTACTTAAAAAATACAATGTGGAATGTTCAGTGAAAATAATTCATTTATTTAAAATGTACTTCAGGTTCTCGTTAATCACTTTCAATGACTGTAGCAGCAGTACCCTCAACACCACATTTTACTTGAACAATCAATGACTGATTTTAAGCTTCCAAATAAAACCAAGTGTTTGGCCTGTACCTGAGACCTATTTGCATCTCAGAGAAATTCATTTCCTTTTCACGCAAATTCTAAGAGCGAGGCCTCTAATCTGTGCATATATGTGGGTGTGATATTTAAATTACGATTGATTTCAACCGTCTGATTTATCAACAACCGTTCATTCATACGCTGGAATTGGAGTGATATGAATGTTTTGTAAATCACACGTGAGTCTCGTCAGAGGATGATTTCTGCCCTAAAATCTACACTCGTTTCTACGCACGTTTGATATAATGAGGGCCTATAAGTGTATGTGCAGTTAGTGCTACAGATATCTGAATTAGAGAGGTAGATCAATTGGTATGTTAAGTGGCAAAAACAATGGAAAATTTAACACTTGAGCATAATTGTGCAAATGGATATTGTGCAAATGACAAACAATAAATAAGATACTGAACCACAGTGTGAGCATCCGGTTTGGCAAATTGACGCAAATTTTAGTGCGATACGCCTGGTTGCAAAAGAGCTTGGTTTCTGTAATAGTCAATGAGAATGCGAGACACGTATCACTTCATTATTACCTCAGTAAAAATTTTCATAATGAGTATATGGTCTCAATCGCTAGATTTAAGACTTCTGCAATTTATCATGATGTTCATTTTATTAATTATGCTCTCGTTGATTTTAAAATTGGCGATAAATCAAAGGGGCGTTTAAATAAGAAAAAAATTGATAAATAGTTTAATATAATACATAATTCATAAAATAGCATAAAACATTATAAAATTATGAATTTTGTTTTGCAGTGTAGTGCACACAGGTCACAGTGGTGGATGTAAAATGGAAAATTGGTGACAAACCTGATGGCACTGTTATAGACTATGTCTAATTTTCTCAGAAGGGAGATTTGGTTTGGCAGTGTGGGTGAAAGAGACCTTGTTGCAGAATAGGAAGCAATCCTATATTCAATTTTGGATTGGAGATGGTTACTGTGGGTGAGCGTGGAAGGAGAGTGAAGAGTGTATCCAAACATCTAGGTATTTGTAGGTGTCCATGTATTGTAGTTTAGACCCATTCCTAATGGAGATGCTAGTCAGGCTGGTAGGTACGGGTAGTGTATGGTTGAAAAGCATGCATTTGGATTTTGCTGGTGTTTTTTGTCATATAATGTATATACAGTACATACAGAAAATGTCACAAAATGTTGTTCAATGTTTCAAACCCATTGGGCATCAGACATTTATGGAGTGGACTGCACATATAAAAAATGTTTAGCATCTGGAATTACGTTATGACATATACTGGATTTTCAAGGACTCATAAATAACATGACTGTTTCATTTCCTGTGGTGACTTGCTGCGTTTTTACCCACCCTTTTGCCTGTGAACTCTGCTCCACCCCCTTCATACTTGCATTTTGTTTGATAATGTGCTTCAAGGGACAGCCCATATCCAAAGAAACAAGAATTTCAACCATTTTTATTTAATTTAATTAGAGCATGGAAAAAATCTCCAGCCTGCCTGCCCTGTTTATATTTGATTTGTAAAGACAACCTGTCATAGTGGTCAAATATGTCAGTCACATAACATAAAAAATATATTTTATTTTTTGTTGGTCCTAATTTGGAAGTCAATTGGATTTATTGATTATGTATGAAGAGTACTTTGCTGGCCTATTGTATTTCACAATGGACAAACTGTTATTGTGTTTTGAGATTCAAAATGGCTGAAAAACAAGAGAAGAAAATGTGTAAGACATACTTTTGGAGCCATGCTGTCATGGTGAACTGAATTGCATAACTGTGTATTGAAGACCATGTATCTTACTTGGAACAATGTTTGCTGCTTGCATTGATGATGAAGTTGTAGGTTCAAATCCGATGTAGGGCCAACATGAAAATGCATGGTCTCTGTACTCTAAAATGCTCTGTATAAGGGGGGTCTACTTAATGTTACATGTATGTGAAGCTCTACCTGCCTGCCTGTCATAAATATGACATTCTGTACATTAGATTCAATCCTTATATGGAATATATCTGTGGAAAAAGGGTGTCTTTTATTTTGACCTACTGTATTCTAGGACAAATAAGGCATTAGGCAGATCTGAAGCTCTAAGTTTCATTCTTAAAAGCATGTCACTTCCCAATTTATGGCAACTATACAGACGGTTAAAATGTCACAGTAATTGAATTTAATAGGAACTGGCAACTGGATTTAATAGCATTCCTCTAACTCTTGCGTTAGGATGACAGGGCCCTCTCATCCAAAATTGCACCCTATGTTCCTCATGGGGCTGTTGAAATGTAGTGCACTATGTAGTGAAGAGGACATGATTTAGAATGGTCTATGCAAGTGTTAAGTGGTCCTTAACCGCAGCCATGCCCCTTTTGCATGATAAACCTCATGCTGTCTGCCTGCCTTGTAATCAGTAGCTGCAGGCTCAATCTGATGCTTTCAAAATACATTGTTTTTAAACAAAGTGGTATTCTTACACATTATCAATATACAGTACTTTGCCCACATTTGTTTTCTTTGCATGACAGTTATCACTTGCAAAGCTTTGATAAGTGTATTGAGTGTATAGGGAGATTTATAGCTATTTTCCCAAATACCTTTTTTGAACCTGTACACATCTGATATAATTCCAAACCGACATCACCTAATTTCAATGAGAGTGAAACATGTATAAAACAAAACAGTTTCACAAAATGTAATATGTTCCTCACTTCAACAGAAGCCTTGTCCATTTCTTTGATACCAGATACTGTATGATTTACTACCATATTATACAGTGACATGATAGCATTACAGAAGGTCAGGATGTGGCCTTAGCTGTCAACGCAGGTTTGTACAGTATATAAGGGATTAGAGGTTAAGGTATGAGGTCTAGGTAACTATAGTGTGTTGCTCCATCTTTTTTACAGATATGGTACCTTTACAGATATTCATCACTATTTATCTGAAATAGAAATGGCATTGGCTCAACCAGAAATTCTGTAGCTTGGGTGGTAACACTATTGAAGATTTGAAGATTTATAACCACACAAAACAGACACATTTACTGTACAAATGTTAACATGTACTGTATGCACACATGGAAACAGAAGCACAAACATACTGTACAACCCCAATTCCGAAAAAGTTGGGACAGTATGGAAAATGCAAAAAAATTATCATTAAAAAATTCCATTCACACTGTATCAAGGTCAAGGTGCCTTCATTAATACCCTAGGGTAATTTATGTGATGTTTAATTCACTTTGTGAATTAAATTAATGTTTGCAAATACGTATACACTCATTTCAAATTTGATGACTGCAAAACAATCCCAAAAAATTTGGGACAGTCGAATGTTACCACTGTGATACATCACCAGTTCTTTTAATATCACATATTAAGTGGTCACTGAAGACACCAGTTGTTTAAGCAGATTCTTCCTCCATTCATCCATTATGCATGTCCTCAGCTGTGCAACTGTACAGGGCCTTCGTTGCTTTATTTTGCATTTCAAAATGCACCACACATTCTCAATCAAGCACAGATCAGAAATACAGGCAGGCCATGCTAGCACCCGCACTCTCTGCTTACGTAACCATGCACTTGTAATCCAGGCAGAATGTGGTTTGGTGTTGTCATGCTGGAACCTTCCAGGGATTTGAATTATATTCTAATGTTCACGGTTAAGACTAGGGTTAGGCATGAAGTTACTAATGGTTGAGGTGACAAGTAGGCTTAAGATTAGGGTTAACATTACAAAAAAACTACACTCGCCATTTCCATCTGGATTTGAACTGGCAAACACAGGGGTGAGACTCGTGAACTTATACACCCATCCACCATTTCTGACACAGCAAACATTTACGCAACTTAACACTGACTATAGTCATGATCTGTGAAAGTGCTTCAAATGTTCATACAATATTTCATGTAATTCCCTTTCTTGTGCACTCATATTCAATGTAATTGGGTTTTCCCATTCATAAGATTTAAGGCTGGCACTGCATGGAGTAGAAAATAATTGTCTCATCTAAAATGCCTTTTTCGATTCTTTAAATAATATGAAATAAATTTCAAGCAAAGTATTTCTGTTTTCACTCTGAGGAATACTACAGTGTAGCTTTAACTACTAATTTAAACATACACCTAACCTTAAATTGAATGTAAACCTTTTCAGACACTTGCCTATTTCCTTCTAAGAGTTCCTGGAATTAGAATAAAAACAGGGAAATAACTATTTTAAATATACAGCATTCTTTTCAGATGTGTATTACCTATTAAAAAGTATGTAACTGCCACTAGGAATTTAAACATGTACACACAGGACTTTACTCATGTAACTTGTTTGTTTTTGTCATTCTGGAAATACAAATTCTTGGTTGGAACAGTTCTTTATGTTGGTAAAGACCTTTTATATTGTAGACTAAACAAACAAGAAAAAAACTAAACCCTTTAAGATGCGCAGCTGGATGTCTCCTCTCTCTCAGGGAGTTGGTGGGGAAGTGTTCCATAGGAAGTTTTACTGTAGTCCAAAGGGTCACGCTTTCCAGAATGACCCTTCGCGTTTCACATCCGCTGGTCTGCAGTGCGTGTCTGTGTGTGCGCATGTGTGGTAGGCTTCACACTTCAAAGTCCACCAACACACACAAACCACAAACAGACCCTGAAATATTGTCCACATCTTGGCTACGCGGCATCAGAATAGCAGCAGATTACTCACACGCAGACACACACTTCAAATACTCTGACCCCTGGTGACATAGATATACACAGACGCTAATGCCTATTTATAGATGCTTTATAAACTTCTTAAATATTCACGACCAAGCTGCATGAAAAGCAGGACCTTATGAAAGGAAAATGCTAGCATATTCAGAAGTGAACCCATGGGAACGTAAAGTATACTTGTTCATTATTTTATGCAACTCTACACGTCTATCTATCTTAAGGGAAGGCAGTAGAGGCAGCATCAGCAGAACGTGGAAGCATCGCTTGAGTCTCAAATGACATGTTATTCCCCTAGTGCACTGCTTTGAGCCAAAGCCCCTAGTAAAACATAATGCACTATACAGGGAATAGGGGACTATTTGTTAACTGTTTATTGTCTTAGGCCTTAGCCATCCCCTTAAGTGCACTCGTTACTCGTACTCCAATATCATCTTATCAAGAAATAAATCCTTTTTGTATTCATGGCCGTGCTTTCTAGAAATGTAAATGAATGCATATATATGACTGCTCTCCTCGCTGTGCCATTACTGGTTATCAGTTGGTGGATCAGTGAATGACAGGCGACTTTGAGAGTTAGCGGGACATCATTATTGTGTCTATTGAAATGCAGGCCCATTTTAATGGAGACCCAATGTTGACATATGGTAATACTTTCACAACAATTGTGTGCCTGCCCAAGTAAAAAAAATGTATATTTAAATGTACTCGAAATGTATTTTATTTATCCTAAATATACTTCTAATATATTATTTTGGTATGTATATTTTGAAAGTATACTTTAAATATACTTAAATACATTGAATACATAATAATGGTTAAACGTAAGTATACTAGAAGTATAATACTGGAGTATAATTTAAATACACTTTTTTTTACTTGGGTGAAGAAGGTGCATTAATATCTTCATGTATAATGAATTGACATGAGTAACTATAATCATAACATATACCAAGAAGTCACAGGCACAGTAATGCATTCAAGTAATTTTACAGAAACCCTTATTCAGATGGATATACATGTAAGAGTGCATAGTTATGACCGCACTGAGAAACAAACCCACAACCCTAGTTTGCAAGTGCCACACCTACAAAGATTTGAAAGGTTAATATATTGCTAAAAAAAAATGGAACATGCAATCATCACAGTGTAACACCAAGTCATTTAAAGAAAATCTGTCCACTTAGGATGCATAAGCGATTGTGAATCAAAGTCACCTGTTTGGTGCAAATGAAACTGACAACAAGTGCACTGCAGGGACAAGAGCAAGACAACCCCCAAAAGGGAATTACAGCGGGCTACTGGTGTGCATGTTTACGACCAAGCAGTCAGAAACAGACTGCATGAGGGCCCAACATACTCTAGTGGGACCTGTGCTCATAGACCAGCACCATGCAGCTCGATTGGCATTCGCCAGAGAACACCAGAATTGACAGGTCCACCACTGGTGCCCCATTTGCTTCACAGATGAGGGCAGGTTCACACTGAGCACATGTGACAGACATGGTGAATGCTATGCTGCCAGCATGTCCAGTTTGGTGGTGGGTCAGTGATGGTCCAGGGATCATATACTTGGAGGGTCGCATAAACCTCCACATGCTAGCCAACATTACCCTGACTGCTGTTAGGTACCGGGATTAAATCCTTATACCCATTGCCAGATATTATGCTGGGGCAGTGGGCCCTGGGTTCCTCCTGGTGACAGGCCAGGACAATGCCTGGCCTCATTAGTGGTGGGGAAAAAAATCGATTCTGTTCAGTATCGCGATATTTTGCGCACGCAATTATATTGATACCAAAGCGCAAAGTATTGCAATATTTAATTATAAAATTATCTGTTTTACTTTCGGGTTTTCTCCATTGGTTTTCTCATTTGCGTATTACATCCACAAGGTGGCGCTTGTTGTGCTGCTTTGTTGTCGTGCATTCAACAGCAAATTCAAATGAAAATGGCTTCACCGTCACAACCGGTTGTACACAACGCCCAGTC
>JACXGM010003249.1:0-34760 GCA_016801145.1 Umbra pygmaea | reverse complement strand
ACCTGTAAACTTTGACAGGATGTTTGGGAAAAGGAATAATGTTTGTAAATTACATTATAAATGAAGCCGGGGGAGTGATGCCTTACATGCAGTTAACAAAAACATATGGTGATGTATGCTCTCTACAAAAATATAATCAACTAACCGCAGCAATACCATATACTTGGAAGAAAAAATACAAGGGGGGGAAAGGTCTGATCTTGTCTGTCAACCATGTATTGAAGATCTTACATGGATGAGGAAAATACGGATAAACAAAGAAATATATCAATTCCATCTAAGAACAAAAAAACGGGTTGCTTTTCCATATAAACTACAAAATAGCTGGGAAGAAATTTTTGATGTTCCGATCCCATGGCATAATGCATTTGGATTAATACGTAAAACAACACCAGACTCAAAAATTTGAATATTTCAATACAAGTTATTATACAAAATATTGGCAACAAATAAAAATCTATACAAGTGGGGAATACAATCTTCCCAACTCTGCAGATTTTGCTCTGAGGAAGCAGAATCAATAGATCATATTTTTTGGTACTGTCCTTATGTTGCTTGTTTTTGTTCACAGGTAAAAGAATGGATGAATAAATGCAATATTTGTTTTGAATTAACGTTACAAATAGCAATGCTTGGAGACTTAAAATGTAGTAGTCAGGCAATTAATAATTTGATAATTATTTTAGCAAAAATATTCATCTTTAATTCCAAATTGGTGGAGTCATTGAGAATAGAAAGGTTTCATAATTATGTGAAGCATCACAGTAGAGTAGAAATTTATATGGCAAATAGTAACCCAATATGGCTTTGATTAAAAGATAGATGGACGGTGATGGGTGATTTGTAAATATTGTAAATAACACAAAATGTATAAGCTAGAGATAAATATTAAAATGGCACAATGTAATTGGTCTCAACATTTGGTCACGGTTAGGTAAAGGTTGGGATGGGTGTAAAATGTAGAAAGCAATAATAAAAAAAAAAAGTGGGATTGGAAATGATGCACAATTTCGAACAATGACAACCCTGTTGTCAAATGCTGAGGCTGACCTTTCACCCAAAAAAATAAATAAAAAAGTTCTGCAAAATTGACGTGACGCTGCCTGGGATTTGGGTTAGATACATCAGAATAGCAATCCTACCACGTTGCTCTCCAACGACTCCTTGTGTTCAGATCTCGCATCTGTAAATTCAATTGTGAAAGTATAGTCCATCCATCCATCCATTTTCGTCCACTTATCCGGGATCGGGTTGCGGGGGCAGCAGCTCCAGCAGGGGACCCCAAATGTCCTTTTCCCGAGCCACAATAACCAGCTCCAACTGGGAAATCCTGAGGCGTTCCCAGGCCAGGTTGGAGATATAATCTCGCCACCTAGTCCTGGGTCTTCCCCGAGGCCTCCTCCCAGCTGGACGTGCCTGGAACACCTCCCTAGGAAACCCATTTCGGACGCTTTTACCCTGGATCTCGTTCTTTCGGTCATGACCCAGCCTTCATGACCATAGGTGAGGGTAGAAACAAAAATATAGGTAGGAACATGCATATGGAATTTGAAAGACAACCGTTTATCCCGCCCCTCGGATTAAGCACTGCCAATGGTGAGTTCTCAGACCCATCTTGATGTGGGTCTCGCTTGCCAGGCTAGGTCTAAGCACGTTTCCAATAACGTTTGGCTGCATACAAATCATCTATAATCAGTTTTAAGCAGTGATGCAAAAAAAGACTGTAGAATTTTGCGCACCTGAAAGGTATTTTAAAAATGAAAAAGGCAGTTTAGATTGGACAATTAAATTGTAAGAAAGTAGTTCAATTGTTGTTATTGCTCTACAAACTTCACAATTTAGTTTTTTAATGATAGAGAAATACGCTACTGTACGTAGTTTAGCCAAGTCAAATTCAACAAAGCTTTGGAAGAATTCATGTGCTCACCGGAGCCACCTGGGGCCACTAATTATATTTTTTCTTTTAAACGCTAGCACCAAAACTTAATCCAAGTTTTTGCGAAGTAACCTGGTGCATTCTTTAAGAAATGTACGTTTTCTCCTTTCGATTTACAATTTCTGTTTAGCTCTTTTAATTTCTTCATTTACCATTTAATTACAATGGGTATCTACACTCACCTAAAGGATTATTAGGAACACCTGTTCAATTTCTCATTAATGCAATTATCTACTCAACCAATCACATGGCAGTTGCTTCAATGCATTTAGGGGTGTGGTCCTGGTCAAGACAATCTCCTGAACTCCAAACTGAATGTCAGAATGGGAAAGAAAGGTGATTTAAGCAATTTTGAGAGTGACATGGTTGTTGGTGCCAGATGGGCCGGTCTGAGTATTTCACAATCTGCTCAGTTACTGGGGTTTTCAAGCACAACCATTTCTAGGGTTTACAAAGAATGGTGTGAAAAGGAAAAACATCCAGTATGCGGCAGACCTGTGGGCGAAAATGCCTTGTTGATGCTAGAGGTCAGAGGAGAACGGGCCGACTGCTTCAAGCTGGTAGAATAGCAACTTTGACTGAAATAACCACTCATTACAACCGAGGTATGTGGCAAAGCATTTGTGTAGCCACAACACGCACAACCTTGAGGCGGATGGGCTACAACAGCAGAAGACCCCACCGGGAACCACTCATCTCCACTACAAATACGCAATAGAGGCTAAAATTTGCAAGAGCACACCAAAATTGGACCGTTGAAGACTGGAAAAATGTTGCCTGGTCTGATGAGTCTCGATTTCTGTTTGAGACATTCAGATGGTAGAGTCAGAATTTGGCGTAAACAGAATGAGAACATGGATCCATCATGCCTTGTTACCACTTTGCAGGCTGGTGGTGGTGGTTTAATGATGTGCGGGATGGTTTCTTGGCAAACTTTAGGCCCGTAGTGCCAATTGGGCATCGTTTAAATGCCACGGCCTACTTGAGCATTGTTTCTGACCATGTCCATCCCTTTATGGCCACCCTGTACCCATCCTCTGACGGCTACTTCCAGCAGGATAATGCACCATGTCACAAAGCTTGAATCATTTCAAATTGGTTTCTTGAACATGACAATGAGTTCGCTGTACTAAAATGGCCCCCACAGTCACCAGATACCAGCCCAATAGAGCATCTTTGGGATGTGGTGGTACGGGAGCTTCGTGCCCTGGATGTGCATCCCACAAATCTTCATCAACTGCAAGATGCTATCCTATCAATATGGGCCAACATTTCTAAATAATGCTTTCAGCACCTTGTTGAATCAATGCCACGTAGAATTAAGGCAGTTCTGAAGGCGAAAGGGGGTCAAACACAGTATTAGTATGGTGTTCCTAATTATCCTATAGGTGAGTGTAAATTGCTTCTCTGAGGCACACCCCAAGGGTAGGAAGTTCAGACAGTCATTACAGCAAGCTTTAAACTCCAGTGCACAAGGTCTTAGCAGAAGACTTTAGAAATCAGTTGTATCAATTTATCATGGACAGTGGCAGATTGCATGATCAGGATGATCAAACTAACCTTAATTTGCACCGAATTATCTGTAATACATTAAGGGGGATTGGCACAAATACATGTTTTAAACATAACACCATGTTATTATCCTGATAGCCTGGTAGTCGGGACTCTGGAAACAGAACTATAGTTAGGGCAACAGTTATGAGGCAACTCGTCTGCTTAGTGGAGACTAGCTGAAGTAGCAATTAACGGCTTTGATAGGTGCATATGCATGGATGTCTGCCAACGTCATGGTAAAATGTATTACACAATCTTAGATAAGCCATTAGAACTAAAAGTCAGCTATTTAATTTGCCTTTGGCTAAGCCACACCCTAGAATGTAGATTGACCAATCACAGCGCAGCCAAGAACGAGCTCCCACAGAGGTCCGACACACAGCGATCTATTGACTTTAACACAGGTGTCTCATATTTTTGGTCTTGGCGGGCTATTACCGTCATAGTTTTATCAAAAATATGGTTAAACGTTGTGCCTGGGGCATTTGTAACACAGATACGCATTTCCCAGAGAGGTTGGAGGGTGGGGTCCGTTTGTTTTCCCTTCCCCAAACAGAAATCAAATTCTGTCAGCTAACGTTAATGTTACCTAGCATACCGGTTGTTGATGCGCTAGCACACGATGCTAATAAAAACAACGTTATACTCGCGTAGTCCGTTTGCTTTGTAATAACTTTTATAGAAGTGAATAGAAACCTACCCAGCTTTGCATGAACAGTGTTGCTACTTGATATTGTTAGTTCCAGCCTCCGTCTCGATTAGTAGGATATGCGGTGGTTCATTTTTTGACTGTGTGACCGGTATGCTTTTGCCTCTATTCGGATGCCCTGTTGTTCCTCGCATTTCACCTGTATGTGTTAAATATAATATTCGAACGCATATTGCAGCCCATTTTGCCAACTTCTATCAGACACTTTATTTGCTGCTTTATGAAAGTTTGATAAAATTTCAGCAGGAAGATATGTCATAGCATAAGCCATGTTGATACCAAACCAGAGCCCAGATGAAGTTGTCGGACGTTGCAACAGTAACTAAGGGGGCGGGGCTTAGCCAAAGGTGAATTGGCCGATTAATTATGGCCAATTATGATTTTTCAAAATAATTATTAATCTACATTTTTTCTCGCCGATTATGGCCGATACTTTTTTTGGAGGAAGAACTTTCTCCAGTGTTACAAATTAGATACCAAAATACAAGGAAACTGCTTGTAGCCCATCTGTCGTGAGCTGCTCCTTGTCTAAGTCTCAAGAACGTTTTGTGGCTGCAGAGAAGCCAGGGTATGTTTTTAGCTAAAATGAAACTGATCTTTCAGGGGAGAAATTCAATCAATGTTCCACATGGTTGGTAATAGACTAGAACAGTGGGTAGATGTTTACTGCTTTCGTTCCAAGATAACTGTTCTTATTTTTTTATCAAACTAAACTTTTATCCGATCTGCTCTCTTCCAGACAGAGAGGCTATCAGGAAAATGGCGAACCATTTTAAATTTAAACTTCTTTACAAGGGTTAACTAGTTTATAGCTACAGTATATACATTACAAATAATAAATAATTGGGGATTTTTTATTTATCATCACTTTAGCCTACAGAACGTCAACATTAGTGTCACCAAACGAGTGCTGGTTTAATTGATATGTCCAAAACATACGATGCCTTTTAAAAACTATACACAAAATACATGTTTTCTAACCTCCATATTTAATAAAATGGCATTCGTGTTAGCAGGGAATATATGTCACTAGTGTTCTCAAACGTGGTTTTCACAGTATTTCCGACATTGAGTTTTACAGGAAAAAAATGACAAATTATTTTACTCAACTGCGTGACGGTTGCGAAAAGAGAGAAGAACGTTTCATTCCTTGTCCCAGGGATGTCCCCGGAGTCTCCCCAATTTTATTACGGCCACAAAAGATAACCAATATCCACATCAATGTTTTTTTCGAGCTACAAAGTCAATGTCCAGGATATTGGTTATAATTTGCGGGTGTCTGTTTTTCAACCGTAAATCTCAGAATTTATCCCAAATTACATTCTCAGGAAACTATTTTGAAAACCTAAATTACGTTCTATGCCAACCTATTTAGGGTGTTTTTACGTTTTAACTGCACGTTTTGTTATTAAGCTATCTTTGTACTTGAATTACGTTGCTCCGGTACATTTCGTTTAGCGGAGTTATGCGAGAACATTCCATACATGCCATAGCGTTCGAAATTATATTCCAACATTCACAGTTAAGGTTAGGTAGGAGGATACTAACGGTTAAGGTTAGGCATGAGGTTACTAACGGTTAAGGTTAGATATGACGTTAGTGAGGTTAAGGTTAGAATTAAGGTTAGGGTTAACATTACAAAAACCGACAATCGCGTGTCTGTAGAACAAAACACAAAAAGTTCCGTTCTAGAATTGAACTCGCGAACACTGGAATGCAAGTCGCGGATTTATACGCCCGTCCACCATCCCCGACCTCCGCCCTAGCAAAAACTATGCTATTTACATGCTACGTCATGATCTTCTAATGTTCATATTGAACGTTATTTGAGTTTTCAATTTAGTTCCCTACAAACGTAATTGACCCTCTCATACGTTCATATTTGACATATTTCAGTTTTACAAAATAGTTCCCTCAGAACGTATTTAATGTGATTTAGGGCTGCTGTTTTTTAACACTAAACAAAATAGAACAGTATACCATATTACTTCTAACTGGGAATACCGTAATTATTTGATAAACATTTTGTGATTAAAAATGTCCAGTACAACCCTCTATCAGGCACATCAGTAAAAACCCAAACTGAAAATACATTTGCGTTTCGGTGCATCTACAGTAACAAAATAATTTAATCCAGTTGGTGATTTCTGACCAGTACTTGGTATCGGGCCCGATACTGGGCATAGGTACTCTTACTTGTACTTGTGAAAAAGGGCCAATACTCCAAGCCGATACTTCCTCCACATATAAGAGCGTTATGCTGCGCAACACTTCACAAACTAGCTGTAGATGGCCATAGTTGTTTTCTTAAAGTGCCAGAGGTAACAGTAGCCTACTGTACAACACAGTATATAGATAGGAAACAGTTTTATTGCTCCACCATGTAACAATTGGAACAACAACACCAACAAACTGGTAAATCTGATTCACGTAAATGTTTCAATGGAAATGTATTCCAGCACTATGCATATTTTCATATTGATGATAACGACAGTCTACTTCCTCTTTCAGAGACCAGCTTGTAAAGCTGTAGAACTGTATTTATTGCTATTTCTTTTTTAAAGCGATTTAAATGGGATAATGTTGCACACACAATCACTGCCTAAAATGCACAATCATTCCAAGATGGAGCCATGCATGCCTATTGAAAAATACTGAATCACAACTCTTATTTTCATCATTACAATTCTCTAGGAGAGTTCAAATGGCAAAATACAATCACTTTTCTCATTGCTATTTCCATGTAGCCTAAAATTTGCTAAATTATAGGTGCATATATTAGAATCCTCAAGTAAACGCGCACAGGACCGAATGAAGGCTGCAAGTTGTTAGGCTAGTCACTGCATACTAGCATTGCATATGAATGAATAATTAAACGAAAGAATGGAAGGAAAGACAAATGTCGGTTTGCAACACTTCTGGGTGAACAAAATAGTGTAAAACACTAACATTAAGAAATATAACTTAAAGGAAATACGATGTAGGCTGTAGCCTATTATATTTTGTTTAATAGATTACAGTATAGCTACTGTATAATTGTGTACCGATTATAATAAATACCATAACAGAACGTTATATGATTAGGTCATCCCTGTTTGTAGAAAGTCACTTCAAACAGTCATTCTCATTTTACACAAAAGGTCCCCATTGCTTAGTGCAACTGTGAACACAAACATGGAGATATTGCATTCGCTTTTACAAATGTGTTTCTCTCATTTTAGCTAATTAGGGAAGGAGACGTAAACTATTGATATTTGTAGTCAATATTACACATTCTTGACTTGCAATGTAAATGATGTTCTTTTGGATATGTAGGAACGTTTACTTTTCTATATTTGAATTTGCGGATCAACATCTAAGAAATAGCAGATTTTAGCTTGATAAATGTGACATTTGACATAGTTATTAAAAGTACTCGTATCAGTACTCATATCGACAAGTACCCAAAATGAAATACTCAGTACTTGTACTCGTTCCATAAAAAGTGGTATCAGCCCATCCCTAGTTAATCAGTATAGGCCTTGAAAAATCATAATTGGTGGACCTCTTATTGGAACATCCATTAATTTTAAATTCTCTGTAATTAGTAAGCATGTAATCAGGGCTAGAGATAAAATTGAGCTACACATGAATCATTAGCCTATCTGCTGGCCTACCTGCGTACTGAGTAACTGTCATTTAGTGATTGATGTTATACTACTGTTGAATTGTTTTATGGAAACATGGTGTGTTGGGTTTTGTTATGGTTAAACACAAATTAGGTTGCTTGTTTTGTCAGTTCTTTGCAAATGTCATTATTTGTAAAATAATTTAAGCTCTTTGCTGCGCTATGTTTAAAAACTACATTACAATCAAGAAATAGGATGTCACTTACAGTGATGCCAAGGAAGTTACTCGTATGAAAACTATCTATTGAATGTCTGTAAAATCAGTCAAACTGAGACGCCCTTTAGAAATGCTGCATAGAGAATTGCCTTTATTGGAGCGATTTATAAACTGCTTTGCTTCACAAGAAGCTGTGATTAAAGAAGATGTTATCAATTAGAAACATACATATTTCAAGGATATTGGTCATATTCAGGTGAGCAAAGGTACACTCACCAGCCACTTCATTAGGTATACATGGCTAGTTCTGGGTTTGGCCCCTATTTGCCTTCTGAACTGCCTTAATTCTTTGTGGCATAGATTCTATATGATGCGTTGGAAATATTCCTCTGAGATTTTGGTCCATATTGAAATTTTTGCATCATGCATTTGCTACAGATTTGTCTGCCACACATACATCATGCAACTCTCCAGTTCCACCACATCCCCAAAGTTGTTCAAATGGATTGAGATCTGGTGACTGTGGAGACCCTTTGTGTTAGGGATGTCACGAGAACCGATACTACCGAAACCTTCCGGTTCTAAAATGACACTGACGATGCCCATTTTTTGAAGCACTGTAGGTACCATTAGCGAAGATGCCAGTGTTAGAAATGGCTAACTTTGTCAGGGGAGGATAATTTCATTATTTTAGAAAAATCTAAAATAATGAAAAGGGCTTTGCCTCCAGTTGCGAAAATCCGCTAGCCAGGTCGTCTGCTTTGTTTGGCGGAGGATAATATACTCCTTACATTATGTACACTTGAATGGGTGCACCGTTCCCGGGGGCAGGGCAGCTGACAGGGGTGGACAACCGGGTATGTTGTCCCGGGCCCAGTCCTAAGGGGGGCCCCAAATTTAGTTTTTGCACATTAATTTTCTTTAGCAGGGGGCCCAAAATGTGGAGTTTGTCCCGGGCCCACAGATTCCTGTCAGCAGCCCTGCCCGGAGGTACTGCAATACCAATTCGATATGTGGCGCGGACGGAGCAAGCCCTGTTTTCGACTCCATGTTCGAAAAATCCATCTAATATATATAGTTCCCTGATGGGGAACGTATCAGTTATTAAACCGATAAGAACATATGATTCACCAAGTTGTCAAATTATAGAATGAAAACAGTCGGTGACAATCTGGAACAAGGTTGTTGCTTACAGGAGGCCTACTACAAATAAGGGCTATATTTCATTAACACAAAACAAAATGTTGATGACGCTTGCTATGCGTAATGTTACCAACTATACAATATCTGCCGAGCGCACCCATTCCATTGAAATAACCATTACGGTCCTCTCTGAAAATAAAGTGTGTGTTGTCAATCACTGTGTGTGTTGTTTTTAAAGTAACTTTATTTGGTCAGCTTTAATGCATCAGGAGCATGATGAATTATAGCCGATAAAATAATATATGCTTCCCAATACTATAGCGTGATACGTTTCTGTACATGACAAAATGAAAGCGCAAGTTAATATCACAGTCATCATAAATGTCCAAGGGTTGTCATTTTAAATAAAGAACGCGTTGCAGACGCAAAACAGGCAGCCGGTATATTTCGCTCCTCATTACCTCTCCCCACCTTTCAAAACGAAGTGCCAGGCTCTGGTTGCACTCGTCAACGTGCCACGTGATTTAACAAATATAGGCTATAGGCTATATAGACGTAAAAAATAAAACTTCTAAACCGTTTAACTGATAGTATTGATCGGTTAAAAGTTTTTTCCCTCGGTTAACGGTTAAACGGTCAATATGAGTCTGTACACTTATGAGTCACAATATGAGTTACACAATATGAGTCTGTACACTCTAGTCTGTACACTTACAAAGTTTTGTTTAGCATGTAGGGACCCTCATTATGCTATTGTGGAAGTGTGGTGCTATTTTGAGCCTTGTTAGTGGTATACGATAGCGATTTATTTTTACTTCATCCATGCCCACAGAACTAGCGTTATAAGGTAATTATCAGTTCGCACTAAAACTGGGCACATTCGATTTGCATGAAAACATCCCAGAGAATGGTCGACTCGGTACCAAGTGTTATATTAGGTTCATTTTGCGCCTGAGTTGTCCTTTAAGTTTCAGCGACATTACGGTGAATTGATGTATGTGGTGTCGTTTGGCCACAAGATGGCTCATAGTTGCCATTTTGATTCAAAATGTGGATTAGTAATAGCCTAATATTGATTGAAAATGTCAGCATAGGGCCTCTAATGTTCACTACAAACATACATTCACAGCAGTCAGCACATTCTCTGTACTGTAGTTGACAGGAATTTGATGTTCCCACACTTACACCTTGTGAAAAGTAACTAATAGTGTTTGTATGAAATGGGTAAAAAGAGATTGCTTGTCTGATTATAGCTCACAGACTAATATTATGTGTGATGGCCTAGGTATAGTAATGATCAGACAACTTTCTCATCCTCTCCCTCCATGGCCTCGCATCAGGTGGAGTTGGAGCCAGTGATAAGTTTTCAAATTATATACACACAAAAAAATACTTGACACTAATAGGGGTCGTCATCAGAAAAATGCACTTGATTAAATTTGCACTGTTATAACAAATAATGTAATGGCCCACATAAAATATAGCTAATGTATTTAAACACATGGAATCCCCCAACCCTAGTTCGTCTGAGCACCGAGTATTTTGAAAGTATGGTGACGCGCCTGGTTTCCTGTATTGGCATTAGACAATTAAATGAGATCAAATTCATTCATTCATCTATAATAGCTGCATCAATTATCACATTAAACTTGTCTTTTTGATGCTGCTGGAGAAGCTTGCTCTATTTGATTTAGAAAATGTAAAACAAACAGACATTGTTGTTTGAGTGTTTAGCTGGAGGAGTACTTATAACAAAATTATATTAATGACAGAATTGAATGAGTCACTAATAAAAGGAGTCTTGGCGAATTGTTAGAACTGCACATCATCCCGGTTTTGAGCATCTCCCATACTGTTTCTTAAATACACTGCTCAAAAAAATAAAGGTAACACTTAAACAACACAATGTAACTCCAAGTCAATCACACTTCTGTGAAATCACTCTGTCCACTCAGGAAGCAACACTGAATGACAATCCATTTTTATAGGCAATTAGCAAGACACCCCCAATAAAGGAGTGGTTCTGCAGGTGGTGATCACATGCCACTTCTCGGTTCCTATGCTTCCTGGCTGATGTTTTGGTCACTTTTGAATGCTGGCAGTGCTTTCACTCTAGTGGTAGCATGAGACGGAGTCTACAACCCACACAAGTGGCTTAGGTGGTGCAGCTCATCCAGGATGGCACATCAATGCGAGCTGTGGCAAGAAGGTTTGCTGTGTCTGTCAGCGTAATGTCCAGAGCATGGAGGTGCTACCAGGAGACGTGGAGGAGGCTGTAGGAGGGCAACAACCGAGCAGCAGGACCGCTACCTCCGCTTTTGTGCAATGAGGAGCAGGAGGAGCACTACCAGAGCCCTGCAAAATGACCTTAAGCAGGCCACAAATGTGCATGTGTCCACTCAAACGGTCAGAAACAGACTCCATGAGGGTGGTAAGAGGGCTCGAAATCCAGCCCAACACCGTGCAGGACGTTTGGTATTTGCCAGAGAACACCAAGATTGGCAAATTCGCCACTGGCGCCCTGTGCTCTTCACAGATGAAAGCAGGTTCACACTGAGCACATGTGACAGACGTGACAGAGTCTGGAGACGCCTTGGAGAACGTTCTGCTGCCTGCAACATCCTCCAGCATGACTAGTTTGGCGGTGGGTCAGTATAATGGTGTGGGGTGGCATTTCTTTGGGGGGCCGCACAGCCCTCCATGTGCTCACCAGAGGTAGCCTGACTGCCATTAGGTTCCCGAGATGAGGTCCTCAGACCCCTTGGGGGGTGCGGTTGGCCTTGGGTTCCTCTTAATGCAAGACAATGCTAGACCTCATGTGACTGGAGTGTGCCAGCAGTTCCTGCAAGAGAAAGGCATTGATGTAATGGACGGGCCCGCCTGTTCCCCAGACCTGAATCCGATTGAGCACAACTGGGACATCATGTCTCGCTCCATCCACCAACGCCACATTGCACCACAGACTGTCCAGGAGTTTGCGGATGCTTTAGTCCAGGTCTGGGAGGACATCCCTCAGGAGACTATCCGCCACCTCATTAGGAGCATGCCCAGGTGTTGTAGGGAGGTAATACGGGCACATGGAGGCCACGCACACTACTGAGCCTCATTTTGACTTGTTTTAAGGACATTACATCAAAATTGTATCAGCCTGTAATGTTATTTTCCACTTTGATTTTGAGTGTGATTCCATATCCAGACCTCCATGGGTTGATAAATTTGATTTCCATTGATAATTTTTATGTGTTTTTGTTGTCAGCACATTCAACTATGTAAAGAAGAAAGTATTTCATATGATTAGTTAATTCATTCAGATCTAGAATGTGTTATCTTAGATATTTTTTTGAGCAGGGTAATATGAGTGTCTGCATGCATGCATGCATGCATGCATGCATGCATGCATGCATGTATGTATGTACTGTATGTACTATGAGTGTCTGTTTGCTTCAAATTTAAAGGTACAATATGTAATATCAATCAAAACAATAACAAAATACATACTTTGCATTAAAAGCAAACATCACTATACATATTTTATATATATTTCTTAGTTGTGTACTTACATTATCCTAAATGTTTCCTCTAACTTTCAAATCCAGAGAAATTTGTAATATAATTCGAAGACACGGGACGTTTCATTTTGTCGCCCGTAAATGGCGTCATATAACCTGTGACTACTCTAGTTGTTATAAGATCCAGGGAGCCGCAAAACATAACGTGAATAAAGTTATAATTTTTTAACAATATATTACTTAGTCAATGAACATTTTTTCTGCCGGAGATGCTAGATTGGAAGGTTGTCAATGATGACGATAACAAAACCCATGATCCCACGCAACCTCCCGACGTCATCCAAGTACATCTTTTGCTATTGTTTTGATTGAGAGCCCCCTGGAGGCCAGAAATTACATATTGCACGTTTAAAGTAGTTAAAAGTGCTGTCAGTTCCACTTTAAAAAAAATATTCTGTTTGTTGCTGCCTTCCAGACTAAGTTACCAAAGGAGTACAGCTGGCCGGAGAAGAAACTGAAGATCTCTGTCCTGCCTGACTCTGTCTTTGAAAGCCCACTGCAATGAGACCAGGACCCTCTCCTCTGTTTTCCAAATACACGGCACATCCTCTACCCAGTTTGTTCCAGCAGATGGACCAGTTCGCTGATGATTTTAAAATGGTTGATGTTCATTTTGCCACATTGTATCAAAGCATTTTGCAACAGAATATGGAAACAAGTGTTTTCTATATTATTTTTATTGGACATGTTCCGATAGTAACTTCTTACACATCCACGTTTTGGACAGTTTCCTTGAATCTTTTTTACTTAATAAATGTAACTCATTTTTTCTATGAGCTCTACTCTGTCTTCTATCCCAGTGAGAGACAACCATACCCAGTAACTGCACAATCTCCATTTCTGTCATCAGACTTTTTTGTTTGGAAGACTGTGACTGCCTTCTCCTGACTGCTTGCCTTTCTACAGGGTTTTTTCAGACCCTTGGAAATGTTCCCAGAAACCTGTTCCTCCAGGTAGCTGCCTTTCTAGGGTAGACATGGTTGTCATGCTTTGTAAATGGTTTTGATGTCTAGTTTGGGTGAGACGTCAGCTAGACGAAACAAGTTTTGTAGCACAGACAAAGGCACAGGGTCAATTGATTTAGTTCAAGGTTCCTGTTCTTTGGCTTTTTAGGGTCACATTACTTTTGAAGTGTTATTTTAAAAATAGTCCTGTGTACAGTGTAATATTTTGTTGTTTTAAGTGCTGGACATTTCGTTGTTAGTTTATCTATGGGGGAAGCTGACGGTGCAACCTCGCGTTCAAATCGATTTTTATCCAACCACTGACTGAAATAGAATTTCGACAAACTGAATCGTACTCAGTGCCAGCCTCTCTTCGCACGTATCTGAAACTGAGAAAATATGGATATAGTATGCAGCCTTTGTGAAAATCAATCAAACCGAATGATTCTCTATCACAGGTGTCAAACCTATTGCAGGAAAGGCAGAGTATCTGCAGGTTTTTGCCATTAGCTTGTGTGATTCATTGATTAATGAGGTGACTCATTGTTTAGGATTCCCCTTCACCGGGTTATATATCTTAATTGGGCACCAATTTGAAAGGATAAAAGAAAAACCAGCAAACACTCAGTCTTCTGTGGGATCAGTTTGACACCTTTTTTCTAACTCTATTGTGCTCCATTAAAGGTGCTATTTGTAGAATGTTGAGCCCTAACAACTGTACTACCTTCTCTTTCAAGTGACCAGCTTCCAAATGGTGTAAAAATTATTTTCTTTCTGTTTTTTTATCGGAAAAATATATTTATTTGGGATGATTCCCTACACTATGCTGCACTTTGTTACACTCAATAGCATGGCCAACGATTAAAGTTTTAAATCAAGACTGCCCGGAATGTGCCCATTGACAAATAATGTGGAATCACAACTGATCCTTATTTCAATTCCTGTTCAAATGGCAAAGTATGCACTGCATAGTGTTGGAAATAATTGACCCACCTATTGCTTTTTCCAATTTTTTTATTTCTTGAAATGCATGTTCTACAGCTTTGTAAACTGGTCACTAAGAGAACGTGTTCTGTTTTCATTTAACCAAACTCTTAACAGTGTACATTATTTGATTGTGCCAAGAGAGCTCAATTCTTTTAATTGTTTTAAATAGAGTAATATTTTTATATGTTTGTATTATTTTACCATTTACGTTCGGATTGTGATACCGCTCCTCCCTGAAATCTATCCCAAAACAATACACGGTGCCTGTAAACAAATTGCGTTTGTACAAGTTTGTGCTGTGAGATATGGTGAAATCTGGGAGAGCATTTCAAAGAGTATTCCACGTGTCAACAAATTAAGATGCTCAAATGTTCTGAGGAAAAATTAATTAATGTATTGTTTATTTTTCCCTTAGTTTAGTTTTGGTCATAAATCATACCAGCGCTGCCTCTCTTTGGGTCAATTCTAAATATCTGATCACTACTTTTTCACAAAAAACATTTTAATTAGTTTTGATGCCTATTCATTGTTCTTTGTTACTGTCACAATATTTGTCTCTTCAGCTGTAACATTAATGTATTAATGTGTTTTAGAGGTGGAAACTGCACTGGAGAATCCATCTAAATAGGCCTGTAGTATATTTGTCTCAATGTATTGTATAGAATTTATCCACTACCTACTGCTCCTGTGTTTTAATGTACACCTGTTTTAGTCAGTCTGTCACATACAGTATCCCAAATATCTCTAATGCCATGACTGCATTCAGTAGAGAATTTGTTAAATACAGAAGGAAAGTGAAACTTTTTTTAGAGGCCTCTTCAAAATGTAAAACACAGCTTTTATTAGGGCATTTTTAAAAGGTAATTTTTGTAATACTATTTTGTGGTGATGAACGAATCACTTAACTGCCTGTTTCTATATAATCACAAGTGCATTAAACAGAAATCTACATTCAGCCATTGTTTTTGGCCTCATGATCTACTGCAAAGCTCAAGTGTAAGTAAATGACTTGCTTCTGTTTATTACAATTAGGTACATTGACTGGGTGGTCAGCCCAGTGTCTTACAGTGTCAGTATTTCATATTTAAGGAGATCGAACATGCACTCCCGGTATACCTTGGAACAAAGAGGAGCTGAAAGATGACTTACATGATTTTGATCCACTGGGAGTTGTATTGGCGGCCGATATTTAGCATGGCTCGGGAATGTGTTTGGACGGAGTTTACCAATAGACCATTCCTATAGTTAAAACTCCACGCACCCGGGGCACCGGGGCATGCATAACATTCTCGCTCAAAATGAAATCTCGGACGGGTTGCTTTTTAAATGTGTCACCGCCCGTTTCTTCTCGACTCCACCCATTTTGTGACAGGTCACGTGGTGTTCGGACTGGGGGAAGCTGGAGTTGCGTTCTGAGTATGTGCTTAGCTATTCCTCTCATCAGGATAGATCGATAAAGAAAGAAAACTCATTAATATTAGCAGAGATGGGAAATGTAATGAAGTGCGGAGAAAACGGATAGTCAAGAGGACATGGACAGCTATACGTGCTTTTTCTGCGGTAAACCTTTTTTGACATTGTTCCCTCGCTTCCTGGACAGTAAACCTTTTGAAATCATAAAGATATGGCAGTAAATATTACCGTTGCTTTGTATTCATTTAAAGAGACAAGAAATGTGGCTAAAACAGAAAGCATAACTAGGACGATGTCGTCGCCTTTGAGACCAGTAGCTAATAGAATTAGGTAAAACAAACACAATCCTTGACATTTTGTAAACGGCATTAAGCCGATCTGATACAGAAACACACTGTAATTTACCTATTGCAACTAAGTTTTGACAGTTTTTTGTATTCTTGTTTGCTTGATTGACTTGATATTGTTTTCTTGCAAGAGAATTCATGAATATATTAGTATTTTTTTCCCTACATTTAATCCTATATCCCGCGTGTTCCAATACATTTTAGTCGTAGCCTGTACTTTTAAACGCTAACCGTAGATGAATAAAGGCTACCACGTTACATTGTTTATTTTACCATTTACTGAAATAAAAGAAACTGAAACATTAATTTCTAAAGCCCGGAAAAGTGAGCGTCGTCGCATTTTCTCAATTTATAGAGCCATTTCTGAACAGGTTTTTTGTTTGTTGATGAGACAGACTGAGCTTTTTCAACTTTGGTCGCCTCATGTGTATAGATAGGTATCAAATTATATCAGTATTTCTGCGTTTAAAAAATCACTGCCAGAGCCTTCATTCTCATGCAGTGCCCTTATCGGCGCCACTGCCAAGTGTGTCGACACGATAGCAAAGTTACATAATTTATACTAATATCAGTTTTCATTTTAATTCATTTGGAAACGGCCTTTAATATAAAATAATCGTCCATTATATATGAAAGGGAGAACGGTGGCCACTTTCCGTTGCTGATTAAACTATTTGTATTTTTATGATCTACTGAAGACTATTGGTTATTCGCCATTAGTACTTAGACAGTTAACACTGTGTTTGGGATTTACTATGAATAATTTTTCAACAACAGATGGATTCTAGTTCTAAAGATATGATGATTTTTCTTTCTGTTTTGGATTATATTTGCTTTCAATTACTTCCAAGGACCATTGAGCAGAGAAAATAGTTTGTCTATAGACTTTGAAGACAAATACTCCCAAAGACCTTTTTAACGGTTTTGGTTTGATGATTAGTTTTGCCATTCTTTAATTAGACAAATATAGGATCCATAATAGGATCCTTTTTTTCTGAATACCTTTCTGTACGAATTTATTTACTTTGGAATTCAAAAAAAATCTAGTGGATTTAAATTGCCTTTACCATGGCTGCTGAGAGTTGGAAGAACTGTTTAGAAGAGGAGCTGATCTGCCCAATATGTCTCCATGTTTTCATCGAGCCCATCCAGCTCTCCTGCAAACATAACTTTTGCCGTGGCTGCATCTCTGAGGCCTGGGCTAAAGACACCCCCACGTATCACTGCCCGGAATGTAACCACGACTTCAACCAGAAACCCGCCCTGGAGAAAAACATCAAGCTCACGAACATAGTGGAGAAGTTCAACTCCTTGAACATAGAGAAAACGGAGACTGTGCTATATTGCATCCTGTGCCGGCGGGGACCTCCCACGCCAGCTCAGAAAGTCTGCCTGCGATGTAATGCCCCCTGCTGTCTATCTCATGTCCAGACCCACCTTCAGCAGGCCTCACCAGCCCCGGGCCATTTGATGGTGGACGCCCAGGACGTGCAGGCCTGGAGCTGCCCACAGCACAATGAGTACCGGCTATACCACTGCGAGGCAGAGCAGGTAGCTGTATGTCAGTACTGCTACTTCTCCCGCTGTGCCTCCAGCCATGGACACACTGTCTGCGACGTGGAAGTGAAGCGCAACGACGTTCGGGTAAGTTGGAAAAAGATGGAACAAGTTGGGAAAGAAGTGGCAGTAGGCCTGTCAAGTTTGAACCTAACCACTGGTCACAGGTCAAATAGGGTTCATCACTCTCTTCTAATCAGGGAGATATTCAGGGATATATTCAGACATCAGCAACTAGGTGAGTGCAATTAACTACCAGGTAGAGACAAAATCCTCAAGTACAGGTATGGAACAGATGTATGTTCAATAAATGTGGAGTTTAGCCCTGTTTTCGTGGACATGCAGACACACACACATTGGCATCTGTTGGTTCTAGGCCCAAAGAGTCCTGCACCATTAGCTCTGTTCACTTTCCAGCCTGCAGGTACAGATGCTGGCTAATAGGATCACGATTGTCCCGAGAGCACTGTAAGCTGCAGATTACTCCAGCTAGACTGGTTCCTGCCCTGCCAGGTAAACTAGGAAACAGTTTAGTTTAATTTAACCTTTATTTTACCAGGCAATTTGACTGAGAAAAGCTTCTCATTTACAGCAATGGCTTGGGGAGAAGTGTGTGGGGGGGGGATGAATGAGCCAAATGAAAGCTGGGGATGATTAGGTTGGCATGGTGGTATTAAAGCCAGATTGGAAATTAGTCTAGGACACCGGGGTTAACACCCCTACTCACTGAATAATGCCATGGGATCTTTAGTGACCACAGAGAGCCAGGACACCCATTTAACGTCCCATCCGAAAGACAGCATTCTACGCGGGGCAGATGTCCCATCACTGCCCTGGGGCATTGGGAATAATCTTTAGACCAGAGGGAAGAGTGCCCCCTACTGGCCCTCCAACACCACTTGCAGCAGCACTGGTCTCCCATCCAGGCATTAACCAGGATGATGGTGCTTAGCTATAGAAGCAAACCAGCAGTGGAATACAGGGCCCAATGCTGCTGGTGAAACAGATGAACATAAACTGTAAATGGAAAACTTCACTTTCAGGATATGCATATGATTATACTCTAAATAGCACTGGTAGCTCTGTGAAGTGTGGAACCTGACATCTAGATAGATAGGTGGTTTCCCAATCAGTAGCTCTATATGCCCGTGTGTATTGGAGAGAAGTTTATTACCAAGTGAAACACTCAATCTCAGCATGTCAGATCTAATGCCCATAATTATTTGTAATCATCACCATCATCAGAAATGTGTAATTGACAGAAAAAGTGACATACTTAACAAGTGGACTGCTTATCTACCAAGGGATAGAAAAGCATAAGCCCATCACTAAGCATTGTCCTGAGTCAGGGTTGGGGATTTCATCATTCAAACAGGAAGTGGTGAACGTGTGGGTGTAGGCCTATGTATAAACAGGATGTAGTTATCTGGTTCATTCATGTCTGGACCTGGGCCCTCATGACTACTCAGCCTTTATGCATGTGGTAAGGGGGCAAAAAAGACTTAAATCACACACCCACCCTGATTCTCTTCAGAAGTTGACTCAAACCGAAACTATACAAACACTCCTTCCCTACTTTTTCTTTCATTTCTCATCAGTTGTCCCCTCTAAACTACAATTCCACCTTCTCATCTCTGTGATCTTGGTTGAGGTATTGACTCTAGGCCCTGAACTTAACCCAATATCCTTTGCTGGTTTCTCATTAATTTTTTCCTCATCTAGCCCTGGCCATCTCTATAACTGGGGCCAGGCAGTTATCTTTGAGGATAGAATGGTTTGCAGCCTCTTCAAATATTCACACACAGATCTCCTTCACTATAACAGGCATTGATAATCTGTCCCACATGATCCATCTTAGGGGCATGAAGCATCAGAACCTGTGTCGGTGATAAGGCTTTTACATACAACCTAACCTACTCAAAATTTGTTTTGGAAAGATTGGGATCTACATTTTTTGTAGGGCTTTTAATAAAAGCCTAATAAAAAGCAAAGCTATGACCTGGCACACCTAAAAAGAGTGGCTGACTATAAGAGAATAAATGTAGGGTGTGAAGAAAGAATATTAGGACCCTATGTATTGAAGCTCCAAATGAATTAAGAAGGCTCGTTGATGCTGACATGTTGGCAATTTACCATATAATTCACTTGGAGCTTAAATACAATGTGCAACGTTCTTTAATGAATGCCTAACAGCTCTGTTGGCCAGTATAATGTTAATCGTAATGTTGAGAGCTGTTGGATGACATCATACTGGGAATTGCTGTCTGTTAATTATGAAAGAGGTTCTCTGTCTCTGACACAGGAGTTCCTCATTTCAGCATGAACCCGTCCTTGGGTATCTGTTTGGGTGCTTAAATGGGACTGTGAAGAAAGGGATCGGTTTTATCTTGATGAAGCTAGCCTTTCAGTTCACACCCAGAGAGGTAGGCTTTCAGACACAGAGATACCAAGAAACACTAAGAGTGAGATGGCCAGACAGTGAGAAAGGGAAAGCAACGGAAGGATAGAAAGATCAGACAGATAATTGTCCAAATGGGTGGGTAATGTGCCCAAACAGTTATTTTACACCCTGAAGATAAAAAGCTGAATTGGAGAGTGATGGATCAGCGAAGGGCAGTGTCTTCTCTTGCAATGCATACCAATAGATACTTAAATCAACTTTTCACTTACATACTGAATTCAACAAAACTACCAAAATGTCAGTGGTTTTGTGGCTTGAACACAACACATTTGTCTTTGAGGTTCTTTTGACCAGTGTTCCTGTTCTGAATGTGGGTAGTACAAATTCACAAAACAGTTACCAGCCAACAGAAAACCTCTCCAGGCTATTGTGCACAGCACATATGAGCCTGGAACACATTCCACTTGAAGATGCTGGCCTTGAGGGAGGGACATAAATGAAGTAACCTTATTTGCCATTTAAATGTACTGAATAATAACATTGCATTCAAATCTAAATCCAAGCGCCATACATGGAGACTATAAACACTTGCCTGCAGGACATGGGTATGGGTGTAGTGGTAGATTGGTAGTTCATGTTCACCAATTGTACCAATGGTTATCGCTTCGCTAATGGCTACTGAAGGCCACATTTGAAGCTGGATTATAACCAGACTTGTTTCTATTTTCAACTAAAAGTAATTTTATTTGTCATGTTTCATTTTCTTCTCTATTTGAAATATTTTTGGATTCTTTTTTTTGGGATTCATTGATTTTCTACTTACAATCTACTTTTTCACGTAAAAATGAAATCAGTACCACTGCAACACAGACAAAAACACAGACAGATAGGCCAGGCTTAATGAAAGGAATAATACTGAACAAAATGAGAAATAGGAAAGTGACAGCTACTTTCTCACCCTTTGAATTCTATCTTTCCCCCTCTCTCACACTCCCCCATTTTACACTCTCTTGCACATTAGCTATCTATCATATGAAAACACACAAGTACTTTGTTGCCATGACAGCATTTTTGTGTGTGTGTGTGTGTTTGTGCCAGGGCTGGAGTTAGTGTTTTGTGACTGTCCCCTCCTCCCCCTCTATCTCTACAGCATATGTTGAGGAAGCAGCAGGTGAGGTTGGATGATCGTGTAGAGGACATTGAAGAACAGCTCTGCAAACTGGAGTCAGACAAGAGTCTGGTGGAGGTAACACACACTTTTGTAGCTCTCCTGTCTAATGTTGGCTTCATGATTTAGTCAACACACACTGCTAGTTGTCCTGCTGAGTTTTCGGTTTCTAACATTCACACAGACATACACACACTTTTGGATTTGTCCTGCTTAGTGTGATATATATATCTCTTTGTACACACATGTACTTGCCTTTGCAAGGTTTCCATGGTGAAGAAAAGTATCATGTTTTTCAACAGTCTAAGTTTTTCTTGCCTTTCTCTACTATTCCACTCTTATAAAGCCTGAATTGATGGGCCATGATAATATTTGGTTAGATTTTATAATAGATGCATGAAATATAGCAGGAAAACTTTTTTAACAGTACAGCTGTTAACATTTTACAGAAATTCATACATGACATTAAGATAAATTGTAATCATGAGGAAGCATTCCAGGCCCATGTTAGTTTGTGTTTATAGGGAATATGAAAACCTTTGCCTCTCCAGGGGCATAATGGGCTAAGTCGCTGCATTGCAGGACAAACTATGTCACGATAGACAATGGTTCGAGCCTGACTATGGCTTCTCAGAATTTGCCCGGACCTCCAGCATGAGGCACCGCAAATTGGCATAGCGCCTGTAATTTCAATCACGTTAGTATAGTTGGTGAATGTAATCATCCCGTACATGATCTGACTAAAGGCTTCCTTGTTGGATGAGCAGTGCAAAAATAATTGTCCGGCTCTGCGACATGGTTGGATGAACCATATGAGCGGCCCTCACCATCTTGCATCTGTCCAGAGTGTTTTGGAGCTGCGAAAGAGGCAGGGTCAGTGGGAATTGGACAAGACCATTTGGGAGAAACAATTTGGAAAACCCACCCCCCAAATATATGACTTTACTATTGCTGCTGATTGTTCATTACGAAGCAGTGGAATAAAATATCTGCTTATAAAGTTTGCATTTGATTTGCGTTTATGGCATTGCTTGCTGGCAAAATTGTAAATATATTGGAATTTTTGGCCAGGCACCCCCCCCCCCATTACGGCAATTCAAACACATACAAAAAAATACATATATAATACAAATATTAAGAAAAGCAGTTAATAATAAAAACATAATTTATCAGAGATTTAAACTGTCTGAAAGACACCATTAATACTGTATATTTGTCTATGTTAGGAAAAGTACAACTAGCCTATTTGAAGAACAATGAATTGCCTAACACATGTACAGTGCCTTGCAAAAGTATTCGGCCCCCTTGAACATTTCAACCTTTTTCCCACTTGTTGTTGATTCTTCACAAAAAATTACAGTTTCATATCTTTATGTTTGAAGCCTGAAATGTGTCAAAAGGTCGAAAAGTTCAAGGGGGCCAAATACTTTTGCAAGGCACTGTATTTACAGATATATAACACATAAAAAATGGATTGTTGTGCAACAAAAAATGTTAACTGTACTGGTATTAGTATATGCACATCAGATAATTAGTAAGATTAACTTCAAAATATAAACTAGATTATATCAGTATGTGATTGCTTAAGTCTCATATTGACAGATCCCTCTCATCTAATTTTGAGGCACTCATAACACATCAATGTACGGTACATTAACTGAACATGCAATGACAGACATAATTATTATTACAGATGGAGAGTGGCACTAGACTGTTTAAAATGCTATACTCTGAAAACGCAGCCACATTGTACTGTGCAATATGTGATCTGATCACAATGTTTAGTAGATATTTTTGTATATAAACAGACAATAACATTTTTTAGGTACAGTGCAACCGGAAAGTATTCACAGCGCTTCACGTTCTCCACATTTTGTTATGTTACACCCTTATTCAGAAATGGGTGAAATTCATTATTTCCCTCAGAATTCTCCTAAAAATAACCCATAATGACAATGTGAAAGAAGAATCTTAGGGTCATTGTCCTGTTGGAACATTAACCTTTGCCTCAGTCTGAGTTCCAGAGCGGTCTGGAGCAGGTTTTCAGCAAGGATGTCTCTGTTCCATACATTGCTGTATTCATCTTTCCCTTGATCCTGACTAGTCTCCCAGTTCCTGCCACTGAAAAACATGCCTACAGCATGATGCTGCCACCACCTTGCCTCACTGTAGGGATGGTATTGGCCAGGTGATGAGCAGTGCCTGGTTTCCTCCAGACATGATGCTTGCAATTCAGGCTTTAGAGTTCAATTTTTGTTTCCTCAGACCAGAGAATTTTGTTTCTCATGGTGTCGGAGTCCTTCAGGTGCCTTTTGGCAAACTCCAGGTGGGCTCTCATGTGCCTTTTACTGAAGAGTGGTTTCCGTCTGGCCACTCTAACATACAGGCCTGATTGGTGGAGTGCTGCAGAGATGGTTGTTCTTCTGGAAGGTTCTCCGCTCTTCACAGAGAAATGCTGGCACTCTGTCAGAGTGACCATCAGGTTCTAGGTCACCTCCCTGACTAAGACCCTTTTTCTCCGATTGCTCAGTTTGGCCAGGCAGCCAACTCTAGGAAGAGTCCTGGTGGCTCCAAACTTCTTCCATTTATGGATGAGAGAGGCCACTGTTTATTAGGACCTTCAATGCTGCAGATATTTTTCTGTTACCTTCCTTAGGTCTGTGCCTTGTTACAGTTCTGTCCTAGAGGTCTACAGATAATTCCTTGGACTTCATGTCTTGGTTTGTGCTCTGACATAAACTGTTAACTGTGGGACATTATATAGACAGGTATGTGCCTTTCCAAATCATGTCCAATCTACTGAATTTACCACAGGTGGACTCCAATCAGGTTGTGGAAACATCTCAAGGATGATCAGTGGAAACAGGATGCACCTGAGCTCAATTTTGAATGTCATGGCAAAGGCTGTGAATACTTACGTACATAGGCCATTTTTTATTTTGTATAAATTTGCTAAGATTTCAAACACACTACTTTCACATTGTCATTATGGGGTATTGTTTGAAGAATTTTGAGGGAAATAATGAAATCATCCATTTCGGAATAAGGGTGTAATATAACAAATTGTAAAAAATGTGAAGCACTGTGAATACTTTCCGGGTGCACTGTATTTCACTGTGTGCACAATTATTAGGCAAGTCAGTATTTTGACCATATCATCATTATTATGCATATGTTCCAACGGTAATGCTTATTGGATTTATTGGGCAGATGAGGTGAAGAAAAATAATATTTTATTAAATTTGGGCAGCTGGCGGTTGAACCAATCAAAAAAAAATATATATATACATTGTTAAATATTGTTACCAGCGGATGGCAGGCGGGTGTGGCTTTGAAAATTGGTCAAAATGTTGGTGCGGATGGGTGGCGGACAGATGTGTTTAGTGATGCGGTTGCGGATGAAATAATAACCCATCTGTGCATTTCTAACCTGAACTAATTCATCTAATTCAAGCAGGTAAGGGCTTGATGATTAGTTAACAAGTTGATTCAGGTGTGCTATCTCTGGGATACATCTACTATATGGCATGGCTGAGCGTCCCCCAGGAGAGGTTTGAGAACCACTGGTTGAGGGCACATATTCAAATTGTATATTGTAATTGTACTCATACCTAAACAGTGATCAATTCAATAAAAACACATCCTAGTGCAGGGGTCTTCAACTCTAAACTTACGGGGTCCAGAGCCTGCTGGCTTTCTGTTCTACCTCAACATTATTTGGACTCACCTGGTGTCCCAGGTCTAAATAAGTCTCAGATTAGAGGGTTGCAATGAAAAAGTTGAGTGGATCTGGCTTTGAGGTCCAGAGTTGAATACCCCTGTCTTAGAGTATCACTTTTGTGAATAATCATTTGTTAGTGCTGGGGAGAGGGCACATTCAGGTTGTCAATGCAGACTTCTAAATTCATAATAGCATCTCATGGCTCTATCAATTATATATTGCTAATCTGCCATCCTCCACCAATTGAGAATGTATTTATAGGTCACATTGTGATGTTGAAAAAAGAAATCTGCATTATTATTTTGACACTTTGAATGCCAACTCTCAGAGATCATGAAGAAGTGCAATGTGGCATTTCCTCTTGTTGGCAGGGAAAAGTTTGGAAACCATGCAGCTGACATTTGTTACACAAAATGTTTTGGACAAAAAGCAATTGGACTTCCCTATTTATGAGTTTTTAAAATGAAAAGACCAATTGTTTTTCATGAAAATACTTGTTATTTCATAAATGTATCTCACACAGGACATATACTCACGCATTACCTTGACCCTGCTCTCCTTTAATGAGCGAGCTGCCTGATGAGCGAGATAGTAAATAATAAGACCTACTTCAAGCGATTTAATTAAACTCATTTCTGGTGAGCTTCTCTTAAAAACGTGATGTCTCTTTAAATACAATAATATCTAAAACACTTAAATGATACAGATAGTGTATATACCTTTGTTAAGCAACTCAAATTTTAAATGGCTGTGAGCCAAACACAGCATTGGAAAAACAACTGTTGTGATGCTACCTGTTGGCCAAAAAATTTACTTTAAAAACAATAAAACTCCCCCGTGGTAAACCACGGTACAGTTCACACATTACTAACAAGATTAGACGAGAGACATCTGTACTGTATCTGTACTTTTCAACAAGCCTATATACTACAAACACAATAGAAGTCCTGAAATTCAGTTATGGCTTTTTGTTCACCTTCACCTCTATGAAACCTTCCTGGGGGCACCACTGTCACCATGGAAATCTACAATATTAAATGATTTTCATGATTAAACCAATGTGGCACACACAAGCTGTCAATTCCAATGAGAGGCTAGTGACTCTAAGTGGGAATTACCTAAGAAATAAGGTGTTTTCACACTAAATAACACAATTGTTTTTTATAATTTGGCAAAGGTTAGGATAAAATATGAATATAGTCATGCCAGTGTAAAGGGTTTGATTCCCATGGCAGGCCAGTCTGAAAATATTCACTGGCAATCAGAACATCTGTTTTTGACTTTACTGTAAATATTAATTCATCATGATTTGCTATAGGATGCAGTCTGTGAGTTGAAGGAGCAGGTGCGCTCTCAGTACCAGCGGATGCAAGCACTGCTTGAGGAGGACCTGAGTGAAACCATGCAAATTGTGGACAGAGCCCACTCCCGGTACCGCCAGGAGAATACCCAGCAGGCTTTGCAGCTCGGCGAGAGGCGACAAGCAGCTGATAAACTGCTTAGCTCAGTACAGATGGTGTTCCACCGTGCTGACCACATAAATTTTATGAAGGTAGAAATGACTCACACACCCACATGCATACAAAAGCAAATTGTACACAAAACAAAGACCTACTACCACACACACACACACACACACACACATACACACACACACACACACACCCCAAGACTCAGAGATACTGATTAGTGCAATCAATAATAATGTTGAAGATAACTTTACTTGTCTTTTCAGAACACAAAACCCATAAAGCTACTAATGGACAGGTATGTCTAGTTACATGATAACACAAACACTGGATTTAGACACAATGTTCTTTTTACAATTGTTGAAAACAAACAAAGAAATATGTGTCTGTCTTTCTCATAAAAAGCTTTGCATTTCTCATGTCAGGCATATGGCATCATCATGTCCAATGACATAATGTCTGTTTGGCAGGTGTCAACTGTATATGGGCAGTGGACTTTCTCCCTATAGAGTAGGACATCTCAACTGCAAACTCCTATTGTCTGAGGTCACTAAGAAAGAGAAAAACCTCTGCAAGATTCTAGAGGGTGAGAAGTTAGGGCTCTGGAGTTGTTTTCCTTCAGATTTGGTGCGTGATGGTGTGTTTGGAGCACTAAACATTAATCAACATTATCCCTACCGGTCTCTCTCCTTTTCTCAGTGCCCCTCAGTGCTCCCTCTCTCCTCCAGACCATCCCCTCAGTCAGCGGTGCCAATGACTCCGGCCGGAGCTCTAGACCAGAGAAGCGTAAGCAAACCTCTGCCCTCCCGGAGACAGACACTGGAACCCCCAGCAAACAGTCATATCTGGGAAGCATTCACCATGAACCATCCTCCTCGACTGAGGGTCTCTCCTCCCAGGCCGGTAACCCCGGCATGCCGCCCTGTAACGCAGCCCAAAGCCTGGTGGGACTTGCAGCGAGTTCCAGCGGTCCATCCACCCCCCAGACCACAGTGTTCCCTGCGCAGTACCCCGCCGGTGGACCCTCTCAGCAGGGTGTCCTCCCTCCACAGTATGGAGGACGGAAGATCCTAATGTGCACCATAGATAACTGCTTCTGCTCTGGGGTACCCTCTCGTTCCCATCCTCCATACGCACAGTCGGGCTCCTTTCCCTGGGGGAGCAGCCAGGAATTTCCTGCGCACCATAGTCTGGGCTCTGAAGGTCTTTCTGTGAGGGATTGGATAGACACACAGCACACACATGCACACACAGACTTCTATGGGCTATATGGACAGTCTTCAGCCAAACATTATGTCACCAGATAGCCCTAGACACCCTGTAGTGTGTGAAATAGTTTTTTGTTGTTTTATTTGACTTTTTTCATCTCTTTTTGTCTTCCTTTCTCATTCCTTCAAACCTCTCCTCGGGCCCCCCGACATGCAATGTTTTTGTTTTAATCATAAATTAGCACACCTGAATCAATTAGTCAACTACACATTAAGCCTTTGATTGAATCTGGTGTGCCATTTCAGGGTTAAAACAAAAAATGGCTTGTCTGGGGGGGCCTGGGGAGAGGTTTGAGAACCACTGTCTTAAATTACATAAAAATGTTCTATCTCCTATTTTCTCATCCCTCATTTCCCAACTTCAAGAAACATACATTTACTTCTATTTTTCCTTTCCATTTTCATTTATTTTATGAAAATTATACATGATTTTACAAGGTTTACATTTTGTTCTAATAATGCTTATAATATGAAATGGGTTTGTGGTCTAACTCAAATGTAAAAATGCTGTTAATACTATTCCAGTAGCTATATTTTATCTGTGAGTAGCTGTGGCTGTGCTATTCTGAGTACTAGCCTCTTTAGCTTACATTCCAAACCTTGCCACTCCTTGTCATTGGCACTTGACATGGAGTACAAGGAGTGGAATGTAAGCTAAAGAAAATGGTACTCAGGCTAGCAGTTTCAGTGAAGAACTGCAATTGGTCAATGGTTTGAGGTGACTAACTTAAGGGAATCTCATCTTGTGGCATTGCCATCATCTCCCATACCCAAGTCCCATACCAAATACATTACTGTGCAGCACACTAGAGAACACAAATGGGCCTAAGGCATTTCTCTAACATTTGCAGATTTCACTTGAGGTAAACATTGGTTGTAAATTATCTTAAAAGTCTGTAGAAGAGTGTGCTGGGCTACATGGCACTTTTCATTGAATCAGAAGCAGAGCTAACATCTACCTGTGAGCTGTTGTCAAAACCTTCAATAATTTTATGAGAGAATACTAAATAAAGGACCTGCAAGGACGTTTGTTCAAAAGAATACTTAAAAACAAAAAGAAATTACCGGTATGTATAGATTCAGATTTTTTTGTTCCATTACAAAAGCTGTGCATGAACTTGTGTGAGTGCTAATTCATGTGTACCGGTGTAGGAAACTGTTTGTATCGTGAGAGAGGAGAGAGTGAGAAAGCATTTGTGTTACCATGGGCGACTGGGCAAGTGACAAGCATGAGGCTGCTTATTAGAATTCCATCCTTTCAGTCCTTTTCTTCCTGTTATTAATAAAACAGCCTGGCTTCTCAGGAGGGGATGCTTGAATTGGCCTGTCTCATGCCCTTCCTCCCTCTTACTATAAATGATTGTTCTTTGTGTTGTCAAGTTTTACTCTTAAAGTGGAATACTTTTGTACATTGTCCTCTTTTTTGGGTGGTTAATTTGATAGAGAACAACCACAATGTTAATAGCTGTTTACCAACTGAGACACTGCAACTGGTATTATTGCAAATATGAAAACTACATATAATAAATATACAGTGCCAAGAAAAACTGAGAACCGTTTGGAATTACCTGGATTTCTGCATAAATTGGTCATAAATGCGGCTCCACGTAGCAGGCTTAGTTGCCCCTGGCCACAGTAATGTAGTTTCCGTGCAAACCAACAACTTAGGCCAGGAAAACACCAAATGCCTCAATCATATGTATTGTGCCGGAAGTCCATTCATTCTAATGGAATTCAATGCCACTGAGCTGTAGCGTTTCGGATTGCACATGCATAGAGTAAATAACATATTTTTGAAACCTCATATAAAGCTGGTTTTAGAGCATAATATATACAGAATTGGATATAGTTGACATATTATGATGGTCTGTTTGCATCAAATTTGCAATGTAGTTAAACCTCTGTTCCAGTATAAGGTTACTACTTACCTGGTAAGTCTTACTGTACCATGTTTGGGGAGCATCGAGGTCAAAAGCAGATTTGATCAGAACCTTACTCTATTTTGAAAATAACCAGGAAGTTATGGAAAAATATTTATTTCTAAGCAATTCAAAACATAATAAACCTGCATATTCGGGATTTGCTGAAAGTGCTGGGATTAATGATGCAGTTCTCATTTGAACAGTTGTTTCATGACAGGCACACAGTGCCATTTATGTTTAAGTAGTCTGTCTACAAGGTCATTTCCCTTATGTTAATATTTTTGCTGTATCAGGGTTACAACCTGGGAAAAGTGAATGCATTACAATAACTTGCATGTATCATAATTTGGCATCAAAACCAGGTATTATCCTTTATATCCCAGGAAGCCAGACCCAGAACTTTCCGCCATAACACATACAGGCATATTCACACACAAGTCCTTCAAACATGTTAACCCCCAGAAGGCTGCTGGCCAGACAGCATCCCCAGCAGGGTTCTGAGAGTTTGTACTGACCAATTAGTAGAGGTATTCACTGACATCTTCGACACCTCCCGACACCAGGCCGTCATTTCACTTTGTTTCAAGAAATCTGCAATTATCCCCATTCTGTCATCATAAAATTCCTTGAGAGGCTAGTCAAAGATCACATTGTCTCCTCCCTACCCAACACACAGTACCCATTTGAATTTACCATTCTCATTCTTCACCCAACTGGACAAAAGCAATAAATATGTGAGGATGCTGTTCATTGACTACTGCTGAGCTATCAGCAGCATTGTTCCCTCCCTACTCATCAAAAATCTAATGGACTTAGACCTACACCTAACCATCTGCAAATGGATCCTGGACTTCCTGACTGGCCACCCTCAGGTACTGTAGTGAAGGGGGGCAATAACATCTTATCCACAAGGATTTCAACACAGGGGTCCCACAGGGCTGTGTACCCAGCCCCCTCCTGTACTCCCTGCACACCCATGACTGTGTAGCCACCCACAGCTTTAACAGGATCATCAAGTTTGCTGACAACACTACAGTTGTAGACCTGATCTTCAATGACGACAAGTTTGCCTAATGTCCTCCCTGGAAGACACCTACAACACCAGGTCCCGCAGGAAGGCAAAGAAGATCCTTGCTGATGCTAGCCACCCGAGCCACTGCCCGTTTCAGACACTGAGGTCCACCAGACAACACCAGTTCAGAAGCAATCTGTCAAAACCAATCAGACTGTGTAACAGCTTTTTCCCGCAGACCATCAGGGTGTTAAATGGCATGGACTACTAACAGGCCATCATGGACAATAACATTAGCCCTTCCACTACAGGGTATACTCTATATTTTGTCATAATCTACCTATCCGTATGGGTCGCCCAGAATAATCAGTAAGGACAATAATCCTATTGCTCTATTTTCACTGTACCTATTGTATAACTGCACATGTAGAGTTGTAATCAAAACCATTCAACTCCCATTGCAAATCAGGTTTATTGTCAACATTTACTGACTTTCAGCAGTTTGCAATGAACAATGAATAGCTCAACATAATGAATGAATCAATTGGTTTCCCCAAATTCAACAGCAAAAGCAACTGATAATGCAACAGTCTCAAAATTAAACAACCTCTTCATGGCAAACATCTTTAGTACTTAGTAGAGCACTCATTTGGTGTTATGATCTGCTGCAAACAGGATGTGTCGAAACAGATGGTAATGTAGTTGGTGCAGGTGTTATTGTGGTTGGAGAGACAGAGACAGATGCAGGGAGGAGTGTTCAAGATGTGTAAGGAACATAAATATCCTGGATTGACTGACAGACTAGTACATTGTCTGCACAACGCATATAATGTATACTGTTTTACTATGCTCTTAACGCGGCATAGGATGTGGGTAAGAAGTTTAAAGAGCATATGCCTGGCTCAAACATACAAAACATATCCTACTTATGAAGTGGAGAAGGCACCATTAGTAGAATATGTATAGTCCGACAGTACATAACAAAAGGAACTCCAACGCTGACAGGAGTGAATACTCTTAATAACGCGCGCCGACCATCCTATAATATAGGCTTCTTGATAACTCATTACGGAGCGGTGTAGGTATTTACCCAGAGCCCCACTCATGTGTAAAGTGTAACCAAGTGCCGGCCATAATTTCCAGTGTCCAGAAGGTGGTGCGCTAAACAATAAACAAACCCACACTGCAAAAATCAAACATCATAGAGTATAAATCATGAATAGATTCATCCAGTCCAACACACCATCAGTTTCATGCCACGACAGCCCTCATGACAGGATGCATGGTCAGACACCAGCCTCTGGCAGCGTTCTGAGGAATCTTAGCCCATTCCGCGTGAACACTGGCCTCCAGTTCAGTGATATTCTTGGGTTTGCATACTGCAATTGCCTTCTTCAAATCTCATTAGAGTTTTTCTATGGGGTTCAAGTCAGGTGACTGTGATGGCTACTGTTGAATCTTCCAGAACCTCTTCTGCAACCAAGTCTTGGTGGAATTTGAGGTATGCTTCGGATCATTGTCCTGTTGGAAGATCCAGTGATGCCCAAGCTTCAGCTTCCTCATAGACGTCACAATGTTTTTATCCTAGGATTTCCTGATACTTCAGTGAATCCCGCTTGCCTTCCACACGCTGCAGGTTTCCTGTGCCAGAGGATGCAAAGCAGCCCCAGAACATCACTGAGTTTCCACCCAGCTTGACTGCTGGCAGAGTGTTCTTTTTAGCATTCTTTTTCCTCCAGTCATACTGCTGATCCATCATGCTGAAAATATCCAGTTTTGTTTCATCGCTCTACAAAACAGAATCCCAAAACCTCTGTGGTTTCCAACAACACCACTGACAATTTCATGATTTTCATTTATAAATAATTGGGTGTTTGAAATATTTCGGTAGTGAAATGAGGTTGCTCTAAGTTCCAGGGAACCGCCAAACATAAAGTGAATAAAGTTATAATATATTATTTAACAATACATTACTTTATCAGTTAACATTTTTTTCTGCCAGAGATGCTAGATTGGCAGGTTGTCATTGATGACGTCATCCAAGTACATGTTTTCCTATTGTTTTGATTGAGAGACCCCTAGCGGCCAAAAACTACATATTGTACGTTGATGGTGGCCAATTCCAAGTTGTTGTTCTCTTTGATTCTCCTCTGAAGAGTGGCAACATGAGGGCCTAAAAAACAATTTTCAAATGACCTGAAAAAAAAGATTGTTAAAAATTATTGTTTAGGGGAAGGCTACAAAAAGCTGTTGCAGAGATTTAAGCTGTCAGTGTACACTGTGAGGAACATTGTGAGGAAATAGATGATCACAGGCACAGTTCTTCTTAAGGCCAGAAGTGGCAGGCCAAGTAAAATATTGGAAAGGCAAAGATGACGGATGGTGAGAATGGTCAAATCACCCCGCAGACTACCTCCATAGACCTACAACATCATCTTGCTGCAGATGGTGTCACTGTGCATCGTTCAACAATTCAGCACACTTTGCACAAGGAGAAGCTGTACCGCAGAGTGATACGAAAGAAGACTTTTCTGCATACACGCCACAAACAGAGTCGCTTGAAGTATGCAAAATGCACATTTGGACAAGCCAGCTTCATTTTGGAAGGTGCTGTGGACTGATGAATCAAAGATGGAGTAATTTGGTCATAACAAGGGGCATTATGCATGGTGTCAAAAGAGCACAGTTTTCTGAAACACACACTTGCTACCCACAGTAAAATTTGGTGGAGGTTCCATCATGCTGTGGGGCTGTGTGGCCAGTGCCGGTATTGGAAATCTTGTTAAAGTTGAGGGTTCAATGGATTCCACTCAATATCAGCAGATACTTGAGAATAATGTACAGGAATCAGTCACAAAATTACACCAGTGTTGGATATTTCAACAAGACAACGACCCAAATCACTCCTCAAAATTTACTCTGGCATTTATGCAGAGGAACAAGTACCAGTGGTGTAAAGTAACTAAGTATTAATACTTCGTTACTGTACTTAAGTATTATTTTCGTGTATCTGTACTTTACTTGAGTATGTATCTGAAAGCCAACTTTGTACTTTTACTTCACTACATTTTATTACAACAATTGATACTTTTACTTCTTTACATTTTCCAAAACAAAGTCGTTACTCGTTGGTTACACCTTTTCCCCTCATTTAAGTATAGAGCTTGGGATCCGACATCACTGCGCAGTGCATTCTGGGACGTAAACAAGAAGCCGCCGCCATATTGTGAGGCCACAATAATAGTGTCGAAAAACAATGTGGAAAAGTCAATCAAAAGTACAAAATGTACTATACAGAGACAAACTTCTACCGGATGCAAGAAAACGTTACCTGGAAAAGATGGCATTGATCAGAAATCAATGAGGTGCCTGCAAGAGAATGTACTGTACTTAATTCTGACGATTTACCTCTGACATTTCCAGATATTTTTGTATAGTGATTAGTCTGTGGTGTGAGTGCTTATACCGGGCTCAGTTTCGTAATTTTAAATCGAAGCCCACGTTCAATTCACATCTTGAGGATCAGTCTGAAGTTTCCCTGAGCTTGTGAGGTAAAAATCTGTCTTAATTGTATGCTTTGTAGATGAACGATAACTGTTATCATTCATATACAATTTACAGCCCTAAATCACATTAAATACGTTCTGAGGGAACTATTTTGTAAAACCGAAATTAGTCAAATATGAACGTATGAGAGGGTCAATTACGTTTGTGGGGAACTAAATTGAACACTCGAATAACGTTCAATATCAACATTAGTAGATCATGACGTAGCATGTAAATAGCGTAGTTTTTGCTAGGGCGGAGGTCGGGGA
>JACXGM010003248.1:19117-42747 GCA_016801145.1 Umbra pygmaea | reverse complement strand
AAACACACACTCTCTTTACAAACACACACTCTCTTTACAAACACACACACTCTCTTTCCAAACACACTGTTTTTTTCATGGTCATACACTGTATGTTATTTCTACTTGCTACACATATTATTTTGTGTGTCACACCCCCCTGTTCTAAACACACACACAGAGAGAACAAAGCTGAAGCCATCGCACACAGAAATTAAAATCCGCTCTTTCCTCAACAATGTCACTATTCACCCTTCACATTCCAATTTCCTATTACAATAGATTTGCCTCGGTCTTTTCATTTTCTCCATTCTCAATGTTCTCTACAAATTCCATGTGTCCTCTCGATCACACCAATAACCCACGAATCGCCTCCTATCCATCCGGAGAACTACAACTGATCTGAGGAACATAAATGCTCCAGTGAGTCGAGGACGAACATGTAGAAAATGATCGACACAGACTATTCCAACATTAATCACAGGCATTTTGCTGATATAGTCCATTATAAGTAGAATAATTCAAGACAAAGTACGACATGGAATAAGTTTGCTATCATGTGATAATACTAATGGGAGCATTTATGGCAAAAAAAATCAAACCATTATTTTTATCTTAAAATGTGTGGCGCGAACGCACCCGTGCCTGCTATATCAGCATCACTCCAATGCCCCCAGGAAGAATATAAGTCACACATGAAAAACCACAGCAGAAGGTTTGCTTGTAAACATGAGGAGGAAGAGGACACGGGATTGTTTGATGGCTGAAGGCGAACGATGAAGAAAGACACAATGGCGAATGAGAACTAGTCAATCGCAGAAGAATGGCGACAAGCTTACGTCCCGATGCGTTCCCCAGTCTGACCTGTCCCTGCTATTCCCCCGTCCAGGCCTCTGACCTCGCACGGGTGCGCGGCCGAGCGTGAAATCACACGGCCCGGTTTTTACACAGCGAGCATCAGAGTTCAACCGGCACCACCGTCGCTAACTGTGACTGTCACTACTCTGCGGCGAGGATAACAGCAGCGACTGGCCCTAGTGTTTAGGGAAAGGGTACAGACCGGGTCAGGCTTCAGATTAAGCCCATGCATCATGTGAGAGAGCAGCGGATGCTTGGCTGGGTTTGAACGCCGCTAAGGACGGCGCGGGTAACTGGAAGGTCAGATATGTGTAGGGGGTGTGTGCGAACGTAGCCGTGCTTGACTTGGTAGTGGCGAATACCCTCCAACTCACCGTTTGCTCCGGTTCTAGCGTTGTTTGTGTGTGGGGCTGGAAATCCATTACCTTTCCAATAAACCACTGCCAACTGGGCCCTGCTCCATGGCAGTTAGCCACAGCCACGTGTCTCTGCCTGGCCGGTCTGTGTCCACAACTAACAGTGGGAGCCAGGGACCAGGTCTGTCCCTGACATGCCCGTGTGTGGATGTGTGGAAGCTTTGAAAGTGGGTCGTTTACTGACATTAAATAGTATCTCTCTCTTTTCAGTCTTGCCCAGACTAAGCTGCAGACTGGGGGTGAGAGTCGGGGGGTGTAATTAACCAATTATAAAATGAAACAAGCAAAGGGGGATACAATTTTACTGTCCTTTAAGAGATAAGCAAACAGAAAATCTAAACATTTAGTGGGGTTATTTCCTCAATCATTGAAATCTTAATGGGGTGTTACTTTAAGAGACATCAAATCTAGCGGTTAAAAATAGATAGGTTTATGTTATAATGCCAGCACTAATTTTACCATAAGGAGGATTTTGTAATCACTCTTTATTTGTTGTGTGTTTGACAAGGAATTTTGACAAACCAAAAAAATCCTCCTCAGAAGCAGGTGTCAATTGTACATTTTCCGGTGTCCGTGTTCGACAACGAAATGCAAAGCAACGGCTAATGTAGCTATTAAACACAAGTACGTATATTCTCTGACATCATTCGACGGCGTGGCCGTGATGGTCTGAGCGAGCCTGTATTTTTTCTGAGCCTCCAACGCACATGACCGTTTTCTGCCCCAGCCAGAGATCCATCACACTATATCTGAAGGATGAAGGGTTGCTTGTCACTGTGGCGGCAGCGCCTTCATTTGTACGCATGATAGATCTCTGCATCTCTCCACTCACAGGCTTTTATCACTAATCAACTTTTAAAGCCAACTGTTGCCTGCTGATTCCACGGCGCATCTACGGTAACTGTTCACACTTCACTGAGGAGAGACAGTGATTGCTTTGGCAGGGCGTTCTTCATGTCTTTTTTGCCCTCTCTCTCCAGGGATAGTAGCCAGGGGGCGTTCCTGCAACGGACTGTATAACAAAGGCACGGAGGACCGAAGGGTGGATGTTATAGTGATCGCATGGCCCATTTACACTGGATTAGAATGCTCTATTTTTCATTACCCATAAAATAATTACTTTTTAGTAGGCCTCAATAGTCTAATAAAGTGTACCAGGAAGACAAAAACAGCCTACGGTGAACACAGACAAATGCATTGCTTTGCCACTTAAGCTATGGATTTGTAGAGCTAAGCTAAACATAAACTTCCTCCACAAACTTCTGGTGTGTGCAACACATTAATAAACTCTAACTAAATAAGTCCATAAATGATCCACCCCAAACCAAAACCCGGTTTTACAACAAGACAGATAAAACCCGGCCACCTCTGAGGCCCAGTTGGCCACCAAACCGATGAAGTGGCTTTGCCCTAACCCAACAATCCCCCAATCATTGCCTTCTTCTCCCACACCAGTGCACAGTCCCAGGGGGTCAGTCACGCTAGAGCAGAGGGGCATAGCCCAACAGAACACTCATTATTCATGGCTACTAATCGAGAGTTGGAGAGCATCCGCCAGCGCTTAGAAGGAAAAATGAGCCCGAGAGGCAGTCGGCTAGGGATATTTTCTTGTCTTTAATTTTTCCCTGTGAGTTGCTGACGCATGGCTTTTTTCCTGAGTGATAAGCAGGCTGCTGTGAGAGTAATGGGAAACAAGTCATGTACCAGGGAACCCCTAACCCGCCTGCCAAAACTTGCAGCGAACACGATGAAGGAAAAGACAGAGGGGTTCACATAGCCACCGCGGTGTTCTAATAACCAGCAATGACCGAGAAACCTAAAAAGGGGTTTTGAAGCGATGGCGACTGTATTTTTTTCCTCATTCTTTAAGACTTTCAACTTGATCTTAGTTGTCGAAGCTCCTAGACTATGATATACCAGGCTGGGGCTCCCTGTCTGTCCTCTACAACGTTAGGTACCAGATTCTGAATGACGAAGAAGAGACATCTACATTATTCATCCACTAGGAGAACACTCTGATTCACAGTAATAATTGGGGTCTTGAAATGGCACTGCACTTCTAATGTCTCATGTATATTTCAGCCTGTAGCACAGGCTTGTCACGCAAACTGAAACTTTGCTGGTCCTTGCTCTGGTGATGGTCACGGCGATGGAACAAATATAACCCCAATGGAAAAAACGGAATGCTAAAATGATGGGGTAGGTGAACTCTCGCGACATCCCATTTTCCACGTAATGTTGAGGTCAACAATGTTAAACAGCAGCATATTAGGCACACATGTGCAATCGCCATATTGACCTCTTTTTCACGCACCAGTAAACAAACCTCTTCTTTAGATTCAGGGGAAACGATCAAATGGCAATTTGTAACAGATGTTTCAGTTAGCAGGCGCCAGTTATAGTGGCAATCTATAGACCCCGGTCTTAAGACTCTGTTTAAACTCATTTTTATTTCTAATGGCACCAGCTAAGTGCCATTACAAAGTACTATTACAAGAAACATGACACATTGTCTATCTCCCCCAATAGCTAATCTAGCAGTCGGAGAATTGACAGGAAAGAGAAACCAGGCTTTCCTTTTTATCGTTGGTTCCTTTTGAAAAGGGCGATTATGTGTATTTTTGTATTCATCATAAATATTATGGGCAGTATTTCTTAACCACCCTGAAATCTGTCTCTTTCTCCACTGACAGTATTATTCTTTACTCCAAACAGCTTATTACCAAACTAAACCTTTACAAACTATACAATGACTGGGGGATCCATGTGGCGTAGTGGGCTAAGTCACTGCCTTACAGGACAAGCTACGTCATGATAGTCAGTGGGTCTAGCCTGACTATGGCTTGTCTGACTTTACCCGGAACCTCTATCAGAAGGCTACACAAATTGGCATAGCGCTGCCTGGGATTTGGGATAGACAAGTCAGATTATCTATCTTGCCACGTCACTCTCCACTGACCCTTTGGGCCCTATTTTAACGATCTGAAAAGCAAGTATCAAACATGAAACGCAAGTGACATTGTGGGAGGGTCCCGGGCGCTGTTGCTATTTTACCGGCGGGATAAATGACTCCTGCGCCCGACGCAAATCTAAAATGGGTAGGTCTGAAGTAGCTTCATTAGTCATAGGTGTGGTTTGGGCGTAACGTGCAATAAACCAATCAGAGCGTCACCTCACATTCCCTTTAAGAGCAGACGGGCTTGTTCCATGGCGGATTGCTATTATAACGGCGGATTGCTATTGGTTTTTCTTTTTACAAAATGTAAATAAAGAAATGTCACAAAACATAGCCTACTTTCCGATGTTTTGGACTCACTCTCACTGAATCTCAACGTTATGAATGCATGGTAATATTTTTGCAATGTAGTCTAACATTAGACCAAAATTACTCTTCTGTCAAATAAGCTTTCCTCTCCTGTTCTGTATTTCTGGGCATTTGGGTTAAGTTGCAACAGCACATGCATTTCAACATCACGTCTCCTGAAGTCCTCTAATATTTCCTAATTAATGTGATCAACACATCCATGATTCATGGAAATATTGCATAAAACACAACAAGCCACAAAGAATGCTGCAACTTTAGTAGAGTACCTGTTCTATCCAAACACCTGACGAGCATTTTCAGTGTGCCAAATGTTTGTTCAATTAGGCTACATTGCGTGTTTGTGTGTGTTTCTGATTAAACAGCATTTTGCGCACTTGCTGGCATCATAAATTGTGTCATAATCAACCATGTCTTTAACCGATAGCCGTTGTCTCCTTCACAGCCACCCATCCAAGGGGGGATTCCTCATGGCAAAGTTGCCATAAATGAGTCGTAATTCGCAAAGACATGGGTGATTTTACTATTAGCATTGCAAATGACTTGTATGTTGATTGAATTGGTTCCCTTGAGGTTGACATATATCAGTGCAAATAATTCATTCTGAATAATTTGAGTATGTGTACATCTTTTTCAAATTTCCGGACACCACAATGACTTCCCTCCTGTGGTAATATTTTTCCTTAAATTATGTATTGCAATAATAAAGAATGGCTGCATTTGTGTAGATGAGAGGTGCAAAGTGTATGCGCGTTGTGCACATGCTACATTATGGTTAAGCATGCGCCCTTAAAATAGCATATGAATAACACGCCACTGACTTTTAACCAGGTTTTTCCTGGTCAGTGGCAGAATTGTTTTCGGGAACTGCAATAGCACCAGGGAACGTTTGCGCCGGAACACGCCTCTTCTTTTTGCTGAAACCGCCCAACGAACGCAAATTAATTCCCTAATTTACCGACGCGCGTCTGTGGAGGGAAAAGTCCCAAATGCGTCGGGTGCAAGATAGGAATGATACATGCTTTTGTGTAAAAAGTAAATTGCGCTGGGTGTAAGATAGGGCCCCTTGTGTGCAGATCGGTGCCCATAACTTAAATTGTGGAAGTATAGTTGGTGAGCGTAATCACCCCGTACATTATCTGATTAAAGGCTTCCGTGTTGGCTAAGGAGTGCAAATAAAATCAGCCAGTTTGATGACATCTGGTCGGAGGAACCATGTGAGTGCCCATCGCAATCCCGCATCTGTCCAGGGAGTGCCGACAAGGCAGGGTTAGTGGGAAAATTGGTCAAGACCAATTTGGAAAGGGGGAAAATGGATGTAGAGGGATGAATGCAGGATCTGTTGGTAGTGGTAGGGTTAAAGGCATTAGTTGTTTTATCGGGCAAGTTGACTGAGAATATGTTGTCATTTACAGCTGTGGAGTCACAGGGGGAGAAGAGGGGATAAATTAGCCAATTGAAAGCCAAAGTCAAAGTCAAAGTTGTTTATTTATCATATGCATCGAATGACTTCACATCATCCTATGCAGGGAAATTCTTTTGACATGGCTCGACACATATATGCAGTGGTCTTAAAAAAGATTACAACAATAAAAGGAGTTTTTAAAACAATAATGACAATAGTAATAATAGTAACATGCTATGTACTGAGAAGTGATCTGGAAAATGTACAACGACTCCTGCGCCCGACGCATATCTAAAATTGGTAGGTCTGAAGTAGCTTCATTAGTCATAGGTGTGGTTTGGGCGTAACGTGCAATAAACCAATCAGAGCGTCATCTCACATTCCCTTTAAGAGCAGACAGGCTTGTTCCATGGCGGAGGTTATTAGGTTTCCATGATGGCAGGAGGGCCAGAAGGTACATTTGACCAGGACAAGGGGGTTAACACATATAATCTTACGATAAATGCTGTGGGATTTTTAGTGGACACCTGTTTAACATCCATTGGGAATGCTATTGCCCCCTACTGGCCCTCCAACACCACTTCCAGCAGCATTGATATACAGCAGTAATAGTAGTGATAGATGATGTAGCAATACTACATCTGCACACTGTATTTTTGTTTTTCTAATTTTTATTCTGTACGTCATTTTTATCGTGTAACGTATGTGTAACTATATGTCTTCTGCACCTCGGCTCTTTTATCTTGGCCAGGTCGCCGTTTTCAAATGAGAAATTGTTCTCAATCTGCTTCCGGGTTAAATAAAGGTTAAATAAAAAAATAAAAAAATAAGTGTATATGTAGTAGTACTGATAGTGATAGTATTTGTAGTAGAAGCAGTAGTAGTATTAGTAGTACTATAATAATGACAGTACTGATATTCAGTAGGTACAGTACTAAGGTGCACAGGCAAAAATGAAACAAAGAAATACATCTTTCATCTTTGTGGGATGTGGATATTGAATGTAGAAATGTAGGTATTTAAATGTGTGTGTGTGACTTTGTGTGCAAACTCCATGTGTTTGAGACGGAACAATAAACTGCAACTGTGGTCACACGTGAGTAGTTTGGAGACAGTCGAGAGTTGAATGTGTTTTGCGAGTGTTTGCCTAACAACTCTTGGTGTCTGAACACATGGCATCAGAACTCTTTGTTCCATGGTTTATTATGAGCACTGTCATTCCTATTCTCCTTCACACATCTAATTACTACAGTGTCCGTGTACGTTTCCAACTGAGCCCCGTTCAGTTCACGCTCCACTAAACAAAGAATGCACAGGTTGATGAAAAAGAAAGAAAAAACTACTGAGGTGGAAAAACAGTAAGAGTATGACATGTACTTTTCCAGTGTTTGATTTTAGATTTGTGTGGTTTTATTCACATAACGCTGTTTTGGACTGTTTAGTTTTAACAACCTTTAAAATTTACACTGACGCATTTTCGGTGAAATGATGACTGCTTCACAATATGTTTGCTGCTCAATCAATCATTTGATGACAACCAATTTAATCAGAACACGGTAATTCTGATTAAGCATCAAAAAAGGGCTCATAAAAACAGTGGACAGCTGTAGAGCAAAGGGGTATAGTTAGATTTTTGTATGCATCTCTCTTAAAAATAAGGACATTCCACACTTGTGTGACTGTGAGAAAAAGTTTCTAGAACATACATACAGTTGTATGCAAAAATATAGGCACCCCTGATGATTTCCATGATTTTCATTTATAAATAATTGGGTGTTTGGATCAGCAATTTCATTTTGATCTATCAAATATCTGAAGGACGGAGTAATATTTCAGTAGTGAAATTAGGTTTATTGGATGAACAGAAAATTTGCAATATGCATCAAAATGAAATTAGGCAGGTGCATAAATTTAGGCACCCCAACAGAAATATCACATCAATATATAGTTGATCCTCCTTTAGCAGAAATAACAGCCTCTAGACGCTTTCTATAGCTCGTAATGAGTGGCTGGATTCTGGATGAAGGTATTTTGGACCATTCCTTCTTGCAAAACATCTCAGTTGAGTTAGGTTTGATGGTTGCGAAGCATGGACAGCCCGCTTCAATTCACCCCACAGATATTCAATGATATTCAGGTCTGGGGACTTGGATGGCAATTCCAGAACATTGTACTTGTTCTTCTGCATAAATGCCAGAGTAGCTTTTGAGCAGTGTTTTGGGTCATTGTCTTGTTGAAATATCCAGCCCCAGCATAACTTCAACTTTGTGACTGATTCCTCTACATTATTCTCAAATATCTGCTGATATTGAGTGGAATCCATGCGACCCTCAACTTTAAAAATATTCCCAGTACCGGCACTGGCCACACAGCCCCACAGCACGATGGAACCTCCAACAAATGTTACTGTGGGTAGCAAGTGTTTGTCTTGGAACACTGTGTTCTTTTGCCGCCATGCATAATGCCCTTGTTATGACCAAATAACTTCATCTTTGATTCATCAGTCCACAGCACCTTCTTCCAAAATGCTGACAAGCTGGCTTGTCCAAATGTGCATTTGCATACCTCAAGCGACTCTGTTTGTGGCGTGTGTGCAGAAAAGGCTTCTTCCGCCTCACTCTCCCGTACAGCTTCTCCTTGTGCAAAGTGTGCTGAATTGTTAAACGATGCACAGTGACACCATCTGCAGCAAGATGATGTTGTAGGTCTTTGGAGGTGGTCTGTGGGCTGTTTCTGACCGTTCTCACCATCCCTCAACTTGGCCTCTCACTTCTGGCCTTAACAAAAACTGTGCCTGTGGTCTTCCATGCTCCTCAGAGCGGACACTTAAATCTTAAATCTCTGCAATAGCTTTTTGTAGCCTTCCCCTAAACCATGATGTTGAACAATTTTCAGGTCATTTGAGAGTTGCTTTGAGGCCTCCATGTTGCCACTCTTCAGAGGAGAGTCAAAGAGAACAACAACTTGCAATTGGCCACTTTAAATACCTTCTCTCATGATTGGATGCACCTGACTATGAAGTTCAAGGCTTAATGAGCTCACCAAACCAATTGTGTGTTCCAGGTCGTACATCTTGGTAAAGACTCATCAAGTCTATCGCCAAGCACCTGGTGAAGCACATCATTTTCTAGCTAAACCCACATTCTATACATTGGGGGCAGAACTGAATAAACACTTGGGGCATTCATGGCACAGATGAGGTTAGGCCAGGCTCCACAGCTGGAATTCCAGATTGGATCGTTAGATCAAAGTGAACAGCCGATGTGAAGAGGAAATGTATATGATGTAGTGGATAGTTCGATAAAGTCTCACACAGACACACGGGATCAACATATATGAATGCGGTTAAGTCTATATAGCCCTTCTAAGCTCCAGTGTCTTTATTCCTCCTCGCATCAAAGGCTTAAGGATCCAATACAACCCCCACTATCCTCCCCCCCACCTCCTAATCTATCTGACCACGCCCCCCCCACTGACAAACCAGCCCCAGGCTCTGGCTTGCTCCAAGTTATTTGTTAGGTGCTTTTCTGTTCCACTGTGTATCCATTAGGTCTGCTGCCGGGCTTTAGTGGCTCTCCTAATAGGCCGCTGATTTATGGCCCGGTCCCAGCTCAGAGCCAATAGCCCCCGCCCCCTCCTCAACCCCCAGAGCAGAGCCTCCAGTGGCGCAGCACAAGTGATGAGGACAGCTCGAAGGGGGAGGGCAGGGGGAGGATGGAGTGAGGTCAAGGGTACTGCATGGACACACGCCAGCCCATAATAATACCATGATTATTTAACATAGACAACTTTTTGTTCAGTAGGAACACAAATAATCACAGATCCAGCGGAGATGGAGACAAGAGGACTGTCATGGACACTGCCTTTTTAACCAGCTTGTTGCTAAATACCATCTAGCAGTACACCTTACGTACGCCATTTATTTTATTTTATTCCCATTTTCCTCCCCAATTCCCACTAACTCTGCCTTGTCGCCTGCTCCACAACTCCTAGGTCAGATCAGTGGGATGGCAAGGGGCGCGCACATGGTTCTTCCAACCACGTGTCGCCCAGCCGCTGATTCTTTTCGCACTGCTCATCCAACACGGAAGCCTTTAGTCACGCACGGTACGATTACGTTCACCAACTATACTTCCGCAATTGAGGTGCCCGATTTGCACACAAGGAGTCACTGGAGAGAAACATGGTAGGATCAATAATCTGATTTATCTAACCCAAATCCCAGGCAGCGCTATGCCAATTTGCGCTACCTCGTCAGGAGGCCCAGGGAAAGTCAGAGAACCCATAGTCAGGCTCAAACCCGTGACTATCATGACATAGACTGTCCTGCAATGCAGCGTCTTAGCCCACTACAGCACGCAGCGGACCCCCCTATGTACGCCATTTCAATGTGAAACCAGCCATTGTGGTAAAATGTGTTTGCGGAATAGTCCATCTCTTTATGTCACACTTTGCTCAACAAAGCCCAGCACCATTACGTGGTTACCAGCCCATTCATAGAAGAATTCATGCTGTTTAAGTGCTACAGCATGGTAGAGAGAGAGAGCAGTAGGTTAAGAAAACTGTCAGGCAAGGGAATGATGGGGCAAGTTAACAACGGAGGGCGAGAGAGGGTAACCTTAATTATACTTTGATTTATTTATGTATTAGGTTTGATTCTTTGTCCTTTTATTCCATGTGTAACTAAACCACCATAAGCCCTGGAATGTTGTATAATATTGTTGTTGATTACGAGGCTACACGTTGACTGCATGGAAGAAAATCTCTGTTGTTCTGTTCTGTTTCATCTCTGCGGTGACAGGAAGGATCTGACACAGATTGGGGGCTGTGACTCGAGATGACTGTGTAACTCAATATCACGTACCACCATCGCGCTCAGGAATAGAAACGCTATTGACGGAAATTGAGAGATGTCCCTGCCGCTCAGCTCAGGTCTGACAGGGAATACGGTGTGTTCAATAAATAATCAGAAGAACATATTTGTTCTGACAGGGCCTCCTTCCTGTCAGATTATGGTATTTACTGTTTATTTTTATTCCCTTAGAGGAATGTCCCTCCTGCATTCCTATTGTCCTGTCATACTTCATCTATGGGACAATATTGTCCCCACCTGCGAAGAGATTGGGAATGCTGTGTGCCGAGACGAGAGCCCCAAAGTGGGAAAATATGGAGATGGAAACTAGGAGGGTGGGAACTTGGAGGAGACATGCTTTCTCTAATACAGCCATCACAGACAGTGGAGCTGGTACGCGGCTGACATCTTTATCTGTGCACCCGGCCCTGTGGTAAATGTTATTAGCATTTAAATTTCTGCAGCAGGAGAGGAATGAGCCTAGCAGAGGGGACAAACAATCTATTTATTTTCCTCATTTGTGCAACAGATCTCATTTTATGTGGTCTCTATAAAAAAAGGATTACAAAAAAGAGGGGACGTAGCCCGACGTGATGTGGATCGACGGGCCTTGAGATAATTAAGTTACTGCAGCTCGTCTAGCCACTCAGGCCTTGGTGAATCATTTAGAAGACGGAGGTGGAAGATGGCAGAAGGACAGATAGACAGAAACACGCCCATGCGTAAAACACAGAGTTAGAGAGATGCAAAGTTGTATGGTTCTCTCACGTCTGTGTACGTGTATCGTTTCCCTGGGGTCTTCAACCATTCACAGTTCGAATTAGCGGGAAAGATCACAGAACCATCTGGAAGCGACCTACTGATCACAGAACCATGTGGAAGCGACCTACTGATCACACAACCATGTGGAAGCGACCTACTGATCACAGAACCTGTGGAAGCAACCTACTGATCACAGAACCATCTGGAAGCGACCTGCTGATCACAGAACCATCTGGAAGCGACCTACTGAGTAAAGTAGAGTTGTATGCAAAAGTTTAGGCACCCCTGACAATTTCCATGATTTTCACTTATAAATAATCGGGTGTTTGGATCAGCAATTTCGTTTTGATCTTTCAAATAACTGAAGGGCACAGTAATAGTTCGGTAGTGAAATTAGGTTCATTGGATCAACAGAAATTGTGCAATATGCATCAACATGCAATTAGACAGGTGCATAAACTTGGGCACCCTTGTAATTTTGTTGATTTCAATACCTGTACCTATCACCGATTAAATGGAACACACAATTGGTTTGGTGAGCTCATTAAGCCTTGAACTTCATAGACAGCTGCATCCAATCATGAGAAAATGTATTTAAGGTGGCCAATTGCAAGTTGTTGTTCTCTTTCCCTCTCCTGTGAAGAGTGGCAACATGGGGCACTCAAAACAACTCTCAAATGACCTGAAAACAAAGATTGTTCATCATGTTTTAGGGGAAGAGCTGCAGAGTATTAAGCTTCCAGTGTCCACTGTGAGGAATAGTGATGAAATGGAAGACCACAGGCACAGTTTTTGTTAAGGCCAGAAGTGGCAGGCCAAGTAAAATATTGGAGAGGCAAAGGCGAAGGATGGTGAGAATGGTCAAAAACAGCCCACAGACCACCTTCAAAAACCTACCATATCATCTTACTGCAGATGGTGTCACTATGCATCGTTCCAACAATTCAGCACACTTTACACAAGGAGAAGCTGAACGGGAGAGTGAGGTGGAAGAAGCCTTTTCTGCACACACAGCACAAACAGAGTCGCTTGAGGAATGCAAACGCACATTTGTACCAGCCAGCTTAATTTTGGAAGAAGGTGCTGTGGACTGATGAATCAAAGATGATGTTATTTGGTCATAACAAGGAGCATGGTGGCAAAAGAACATAGCATTCCAAGACAAACAATTTGTACCCACATTCAAATTTGGTGGAGGTTCCATCATGCTGTGGGGCTGTGTGGCCAGTACTGGTAATGGAAATCTTGTTGAGGGTCGCATGGATTCCACTCAATATCAGCAGATACTTAAGAATAATGTAGAGAAATCAGCCACAGAAATGAAGTTATGCCAAGGCTGGATATTTCAACAAGACAATGACCCAAAAAACTGCTCAAAAAGAAATGGTCCAACAAACCTTCATCCAGAATCCAGGCTGTCACAAGCTATAAAAAGTGTCTAGAGGCTGTTATTTCTGCTAAAGGAGGCTCAACTAAATATTGATCTGATATTTCTGTTTGGGTGCCCGAATTTATGCACTAAATTATGTCTAATTTCATTTTGATGCATATTGCACATTTTCTGTTCATCCAATGAACCTCAATTCACTACTGAAATAGTACTGTTTCCTTCAGTTATTTGATAGATCAAAATGAAATTGCTGATCCAAACACCCAATTATTTATAAATGAAAATCACGAAAATTGTCAGGGGTGCCTAAACCTTTACATACGACTGTATTATAATTTAATCTTAGGCGAATCACTTCCCTTAGTATCTTCTTCCCACGAATAACCACATTTTACCTAGCAACAACAGCAATCAAGAAATCAATAAAAAAACATTTAGGGGGGGGTGTTGAGTGTTGTTTCATATCTAAAGAAGACATGATGTGCTTGAAGGAGCACTACTCTTGATGTTTGATAATGTACACTAACTCTTGAAACCACTAGTTATTGAATATACCTAACTTTAATGTCCCTCCAACTGTATATGTATCTTACAGTAGTTGGCAGTTTCGTTGTAAGAAATTTGTCGTAATACAGCAGCAGGTGTCTGTCCCACCATCATTGTTATTAAGTCATACTAGGTAGTGCCAAGTAGCGCCGATATGGGGAGGGGGGGCACAGGATTGGTTGGCATGTTACGGCTGTGTGAGCCAATCAGCAGACTGAGTGTGACAGCACCTTGTTGGAATCAAAGTACATTAACAACCTAATTTAGATTATACTTAGGTAAGATTGAAAAATTATAATTGAGCAAAGGGACAGGAGGGTGTGTGTTTTATAAGACCAATATATTATGGCTATGGTATGTTCTTACGCCCAATGCTACAGAGAGTCTCTTGATTTTGCACTCAGCTGTCGCATGTTGGTCATATAACACAAAACATGACATTCAGCCAATCAGCATTCAGCAATCTAACCACCTGCTTTATAAGGTCTGATGTACCATGGCATTCAGCCAATCAGCATTTAGGAATTGAACCACCCAGTATTAAATATGTTGCATTAATCTGGGTTGACTGGCACAAAAATTACTATTCTTTCAAGGAAAATGCCTATTTGTGTAGAATGTCTAGGTCACTTTAGATAAAAGTGGGCTCAGCTCGTAACAAAGACTTCCACACACTTGTTGAAAAGTTTGTAGGTTAACCGGTATGTGGGTGTGTGTGGGGAGGTGGGGTGTCTTTATGGATAAACACGTCATTTCAATTCTACCCACTATTTAGAGTATTCATTAACAACGTGGAGAATGGGGGATTACATTTTTTTATTTCAATTCAATTTTAAATAAAACATAAATATCTGGAATTTAAGTGGAATTCAATACGTACATTATAGATTTTTTTTAGGGATAGTTTATTGTTTTTATTGACAGGTATGTGGGGGGGGCAGAGAGAAAGAGAACACCCATCGCCAGGGGACATGCGTGCTCCAGAGTCAATCAATCAATCAATCAATCACTTGGCGTATGTTTTGTATATGTTTTGTCTGGTCTTTTTTTGATTTTTATTCATACATTTCCAGAATAGATATGCATTTTACAATTACAATTGAGTCATTTATCCAGAGGGACATTCAGTACAGTGCCTCGCCCAAGGACAAAATGACATTTGGCATAGGACATCGAACCGGCAACCTTCCAACTACAAGTTTGACTCCTTAACCGCTGAGCCATCTGCACCCCATGAAAGGTGAACAGTGACATGAACGGCCCTGATGTAATAATCCATGCAAAATTTAAAACAAACAGTGTTTAATGAAAATATCTATTTCAAAATAAATTGACTTCTGTGAGTCAAAACGTATCGTAGGAGCAAACAAACCAAAAAAATCACACACAAAAAATTAAATAATGACCGACAGTTGACACCTCCATTAATAGGACGTAAATACACTTACTAACACAATAATGTGATGCAGCTTTGTCTTGACTGGAGGTGATCTATTGGCTAGACGAAATCAGGTGATGAAGTTGTGAATAAAAGTCTGGGAAAAACAGTACACAGAATACAAAAAAAAGCTCACAGGCAGTCTGGGATTCTTGACTTTTACTGAAATGTACTTAACATGAAAATTATCAGAATTATTCAAATTAAAAGACTAGCTATTTGAAGGACATACTAATTGATTGGCAGGCAGCATTGAATTTAAGTTTCACTTATCCAATCCCCGAAGGACACCCAGGATTTCCTCTTCCCTTCTGTTTTTACTGACACTTTCTGCCTCTCCACCCTGCAAGCTATTGAGCTATAGGTGGAAAAAAGTACAAACACTGAAGATAAGAGAAACTGAAGTGTGTGAGAAGAATTTACCCCGAAACATTTTAACAGCTGAGATATTGTTAAGAGTTTACCTCCCCCAGAAATATTCATGGCTCAATCAATCCAGTGTGCTTTTTTATTTCTGATAGTAAAAAAGAAACGACGACACATTCGACTGAAATGCCAATTGGCTATCGGGAAATGAGGTAATCTCGGCGTCTCTGCTGAATTGAACACATTCAATTCCAGCAGGCGTAAAATGGCTCAGGGAGACCCAGAGCCTGGTTCAACACAAAGCTAGGCTGTGAGACAAACTGCCTAATGTAGAACCTATTCTTCTACAATTCAGGATAGCCAACAAAACAGATTTTGACTTATCCTAAGGGCCACTGCAATCAGTCTACTGCCCCCACACTGGCTGGCAGTGGTTTAGCTCTAGTTTACCTTAAGCGTTCCCCGGCCATGCAGGCTGAATGAATGAGCTTAGCCTAGCTGATGTTAGCAGCTAAACTGCATGGATAATCAAGAATGTTTATGTGTATAAGGCCAAGCCTGGATACAGGATTGATGGCATTCATGAGGGGTGTTAAGGAACATTAGATCCTTAGACTTCAGTTCTGTCAGACATTGACTACCTGCGCAGCGAGACTCCTCCATACATCTGACATCTTCCTCTAATCCAAGAAGAAGGCATCCAGGAATGAAAGCTGGGGACAAAGAATGCTTAAAGTCTCATGCTGATAGCGCTTGCTGTCCCCTGACATTTTCAGATCTGATCAGATTTCCTTGGATAGGGTTAAACTACACACCAAAAAAAATGGTTTTAAGACTACTTCCTGTGGGCGTACGGCATGACAAAGACACCGGCTCGATTGGGCAGTGAAGAAAGTGTACAGCGTTTCTTGACGGACATGGGAACATACCCCCTGTGTATTATTGTGATCGCCAAACGAGACCCCAGGAATACTGTCCTGAAAAGTGAGTGCTGTTCTACTATAACAAGCCCTTTAACTCTGGTTAAAGGTAGGTACAGCTGAGGCGTCACTACAATAGCAATGATTGTAAATAATGGTTGTAAAATTCTTTAGGTAACTGTAGATGGGTCAGAGCAAAGTGGCAAATGACATCAGGCCCGGCGTGCTGGTTCTGTGAAAGGCTGCTCAAGAATTCATGATGTGGTTTTTTCAAGGGCTATTCAAGGCCACAGAAAACAGTGAACTGGCCATTCGGACGATGTGTGGAATGCAGGCGACAAACAATCAAACACTATGAAACAAAAGCACACACGTGCTAATAAAAACTCTAACCTATATGTACACCTACATACAAAAACACCTTTCTTCGTGAAGAATATCGTAAGACTAATCTAATACACCATTCTTCATGCCTTAAGTCTTAAAGAAAGTGTTAAGTGTTGTTTACAAGCAGTACCAAAGGCAGTCAGCATATTTCATTTAATTCATTATCTGTTTTCAATATTAATGTTTTACTTACTGTAAATCAATCAAGTAAACAAAAGCAGTGTTGGGCACTGACTTGCAAAGTGACAGGTCAGGTACCGGTATGTTGAACTGGATGGCAAAAAAGCACTGAAAAGTGAATAGTCTGGTTGGGCCAAAGACAAAGTAGGTCCAATTGCCTGTCACGTCTGTAATGCTATATCGGCATAATCCACTGGGCTGCTAGACTAAAGAAATATTGGTTGAGTAACAGCCTATCGATCAAACAATCCAGTCAACTAACTGGATCAGACGTAGTTCTACTTATCATTATTGCGTCCACACAGGCTATTTATCGCAATACAGATCATTGTCCGTGTCGCCTGGTTCTAGCTCACATCATAGACCCAGGCCAACACTCAGAGAACCCCAGCTCCCTCCTTAAAGACCTGGCAGGCCACATATCTCCCCAGGGGCAGTTGGGAGTCAGCGGGACCCTGGGCCCTCAGCCAGTCCCGGATCCATGACACGACCCCTTTTGCTGTAAATCTAGACTGCACCAAGCACACCCACTGCCCTGACAGGCCGCGACCCGCCCCTGACTGATACAAATGCCCACGTCCAGCCATGAATTATTTAAAGGGCTGGGAAATCGAGCAGGGAGGGGCGAGGCTCAATGCTGCAGCATGGGGGGTGCGGTAAAATAACAACAGCACTAGTTCTAATGCAGGATGAATGGAAGGAGTATCCCAGAGGAGAGGAAATAGAGACAGGCTGGCAGAATGACAGCTCTGTGAGTGACTGGGCGGGGGGGGATCTCCATTATAGTGGGACTTCTTGGTGACTCGTAGAAAGCAAGCAGAAAGTGCTGTGATCTAAACCAGTTTTCTAACTTACTGCCGCAACCGGCGAGAAGCCTTGCTCCAGGACAGAAGGACAGATTTGTCCAGCTGCCAGCTCAGCGATTCGATTAACCTATACTTATAGTTACTGGTCAGAATCCAGTGCTACCACAGTACATGGACACTCTAGTGTCAGAGGGTTCTAAGTTATCTGTCCTCCCAGGGGAACATGGTGAATTTCGATATTTGTTCTAGTTCCATCAGACCCACAAATCCTGTGGCTAGACTCAGAGAACAATATTTTTACATTTTAGTAATTTAGCGGACACTTTTATCCAGAGCAACTTACAATGAATACAGGGACGTCATTCTAGAGCAGGGGTGGGCAATTATTTTGCCTGAGGGCCACATTGAGCTTTTGAAACCAAATGAAGGGCCGCATTTTATAGCGATGCATGAAAAATAGGAACTGTTATTTCATTAAAATAACCCCGCCCCCTACACAGTTATGTGCGTATCCTACAGACATTTTTTGTTTTGTAACACCATTTCCTTGTTTGACTGTAATGTTTTTAGTTTACCAAAATATAGTCAGTGAAAAGTACCCAAATTTGAGACATGATATCTCCGGCTGTCATTAATCCACATGGACGAACCACTCCTCATTATTTACATTGGCATTATTTTATCAGCGGAACCCCCTCTTTCCAACCATACTGGTACCATATGTTGGTTTTGTGCAGGATGATGTCCTACATCATTGCAGAGTTGCTATTTTTTCATTTTTACGTCCTACTTCCTGTCTGTAATGTGTTTAGTAAAAAAGGCAAAAGTAAAAAAAAGATGACCGACTTCGAGGCGCGATAGCTACAGCTCTGATAAACCCATATAGATGAACACTCATTATTTTTGGCTGATCTTCCTCTTTCCAATGGCACCAAGTTGCAGTTGCTAGCATATACGGTTCGCAAGATAATCGCGATAAAATCGCGCTTGACGCTCTAGAGCGTCGGGAGACTGTGGAGGATAAAAATGCCTAGCTGGCCAGATCAAAGGACCCGGCGGGCCGCATCTGGCCAACCTCTGCTCTAGAGCAACTAAGGGTAAAGTGCCTTGCTCAAAGTCACAACATTATTTGGCACAGTTGGGTATCGAACCGGCAACCTTCTGTCTACAAGTCTGACTCCCTAACCACTGAGCCATCACACATTCAAGCCACTGAGACAAGTATACTGCAATCTCCCCCTCGATTGCTAAGAAATCCCTCTGCAATCTCTCCAAGGGTGGGTCCTCCAGCTCTGCCTTCTGACCCAACTCTCAGCAGCTGGTATGGGAAGTAAAACTGGGGCTTAGGGCCTCATTTGAGGGGTCTGAGCCACGGGTTTAGGGGTGGGAGTCTTAGTCCATGTGACAGGATTAAAATATCTATTTGGATCTTGTGCCCTCCCCGGCTCGCTCCTTTCTCTGTAATAAGGACCCAGCGGGGCGAATGATAAAAAAGCCCCAGCGAAGAGTTACGAAGCCATTAAATGAAACCGTGAGGACAGCAAGATTGAGGTGGCTCGGCGAGTGTTAATACAGGTCTGGTAATTTATATTTGTATATCAATGACAAGGGGACAATGGAGAGTTTGAATGGGAGCCCGCTGGACTGTGACAGCCGAGTGATTTCTTAATAGAGTCTGGGATCCTGCTTATTTGGCCCTTGAATTATGTTTCATGGTAAGCTAAGAATGCAAATATCAGCATGAACAGTTGGAACTCCCAGTGGTTGATTTTTACTGCGCCATTGACACCGCAGAAAAGGCTGATTGATTCATTAATTATAGGGCTGTCAACAGGCCTGTTACTTTACATGGAGAAATAAACAGCTACGACAAACAGTACTGTGTGGCACTCTGAGGGCTGCGGCAGCTTGGCTACTCAGTTATCGGTAGAACCTCCCCCTGCATGGGCCGAAACTAGTCTTGATTACCTCCATCTTTTAAACCAACGTGGAATCTTCGATGATGTTGAACGTGAGGGGAAAACGGACTGGAGGTAATTGGCTTAGCCTGAAATGTCTGTTCTGATTTCAATATGTATCTTGATTTCACTTTGGATTCTTGTCGGTTTGCCAATGTAACCGAATTCAAATTAGAAATCAAATGGATCTGTGAACAGTGGGTAATCTGCGGAGGCACTGTGATCTAGAGGGAACAAGGATCCCTTCTCCTCACTTCACTTAGACGAAGAGCAGAGCATTACAGACGACAGCCACGTGGAGGGACGAGAGAGAGAAAATGAGCAAATAGAGTCGACATGAGAACAAAAAGGAGAGATGAATTAAGAGCAGAGGTTCCTGTGATTTTCAGATTCACTCTGGTCCATGTTTCCATTTTAATAATGAGAGACAACCCTGTGCCCCATGTGACGCCTGGGCATTCTGTGTACCTGGGGAGGGCTAATGGATGAACGAAGCATGAGGAATAACGCGAGCGTTTAAATATACACTCACAGGCCACTTCATTTGGTATACCTCGCTAGTACCAGTTGGACCCCCTTTTGCCTTCAGAACTGCCTCAATGCTTCATTGCATGGATTCAACAAAGCCCTGGAAACATTCATACAACATCCATATTGACACAGTTGCTGCAGATTTGTCAGCTGATGTGAATCTCCCGTTCCACGACATCCTAAAAGTGCTCAAATGGATCGCGATCTGTTGACTTGGAGGCCATTTTAGTACCATTAGAAGATTGGTACCCTGTGGTCATAAAGGGATCGGCATGGTCAGCAACAATACTCAGGTAGGCTGTGGCATTTAAACAACACTCAATTGGTACTGTACTAAGGTGCCCAAAGTATGCAAAGAAAATGTACCCCACACCATTACACCACCACCAGTCTGAACTATTGATACAAGGTAGGATGGATCCATGCTTTTGTGATGTTTGCACACAATTGTGACCCTACCACGTTCCAATCTTCATTGTAACAAGTGGTTATTTGAGTTACTGTTGCCTTTCTATTAGCTCGAAACAGTCTGGCCATTCTCCTCTCACCCCTGCCATCAACAAGGCATTTTCGTCCAGGGAACTGCCGCTCACTGGATATTTTCTCTTTTTGGACCATTCTCTGTAAAACCTAGAGATGTTTGTTTGGGAAAATTCCAGTAGATCAGCACTTTATGAAATACATAAAATCAGCCTGTCTGTCAACAATCATGCCATATTGGCTTTGTCACTTAAATCACCTATCTCAATGCATTGAGTTGCTGCCACGGGATTGTCTGAGTAGATATTTGCACTAAAAAGCAGTTGAACAGGTGTACCTAATGAAGTGTGCGGTGAGTGTATAAACAAAAACCTTTCAAAAGAATGTCAGTTATTCACGGAACACTAAATGGATTCAACTGGATGGATTTACTAACCCCTGTGTGTACATTGTTGGAACAGAGCCACGTCTGGCTGACCGTATACAATATATTGGTACTATGCCTCTCCATAAACATATCAAATAATAAGAAAAAAAGAGCTTCAGCACTGTCCCCGCATTCCAAAAAAATAGCCCCATGAGGCAGGAGTGTGACGAGGCAACAAAAACAGGTGCCCAATTGATTGTCCAACCATGGCCAGGCTCTGAAATCACCATCCAGCTAGAGCTGAGAGGAAGGGACGAAGACGACAGGGGTGAATAGACGAAAGGAAGAGAAAGCAGCATGACGGGGAAAACAGGGACTTCATAGATTTGCAATCGAGACACCTTGAGCACTTGTGAGGCGGGTGGGGGGCCGGCAATATGTCTCCTGCTCTCCCAACATAATGTAATTGAGCCAGGCTGAACAAGCAGCTGGCGTGTAAATTACAGAGGGACTTCATGAAGGCTGGAGGGAAAGGAGCGGTGTTTTCCCCGTCCACTGAGTTTGTTTTCGGGGTACATTTTTATTTATTCAGGAGGAATGCATTACTGCTATTCCCATCTATTTTTTCTTTCAGGCCTGGGAGTCTGTACACTTACGTACAGTGCCTTGCGAAAGTATTCGGCCCCCTTGAACTTGTCAACCTTTTGTCACATTTCAGGCTTCAAACATAAAGATATGAAACTGTAATTATTTGTGAAGAATCAAAAACAAGTGGGACACAATCATGAAGTGGAACAAAATTTATTGGATACTTCAAACTTTTTTAACAAATAAAAAACAGAAAAATTGGGCGTGCAAAATTATAAGTTAATACTTTGTAGCGCCACCTTTTGCTGCGATTACAGCTGTAAGTAGCTTGGGGTATATCTCTATCAGTTTTGCACATCGAGAGACTGAAATCTTTGCCCATTCCTCCTTGCAAAACAGCTTGAGCTCAGTGAGATTGGATGGAGAGCGTTTGTGAACAGCAGTTTTTAGTTCTTTCCACAGATTCTCGATTGGATTCAGGTCTGGACTTTGACTTGGCCATTCTAATACCTGGACATGTTTATTTGTGAACCATTCCATTGTAGATTTTGCTTTATGTTTTGAATCATCGTCTTGTTGGAAGACAAATCTCCATCCCAGTCTCAGGTCTTCCAGAATGGTCCTGTATTTCGCTCCATCCATCTTCCCATCAATTTTAGCCATCTTCCCTGTCCCTGCTGAAGAGAAGCAGGCCCAAACCATAATGCTGCCACCACCATGTTTGACATGTTTGGTGTGTCTCCCAGATGGCTTGTGGCAAACTTTAAACAACACTTTTTATGGATATCTTTCTGAAATGGCTTTCTTCTTGCCACTCTTCCATAAAGGCCAGATTTGTGCAGTATATGACTGATTTTTGTCCTACGGACAGACTCGCCCACCTCAGCTGTAGATCTCTGCAGTTCATCCAGAGTGATTCTGGGCCTCTTGGCTGCATCTCTGATCAGTCTTCTTCTGGTATAAGCTGAAAGTTTAGAGGGACGGCCGGGTCGTGGTAAATTTGCAGTGGTCTGATATTCCTTCCATTTCCTTATTATCGCTTGCACAGTGCTCCTTGGGATGTTTAAAGCTTGGTAAATCTTTCTGTATCCAAATCCAGCTTTACGCCCGTTTCAGACATACTCCGTCTGCGGTGCGTATGCGGTCCGTATATTTTTCCGTGCTCATGTTAACAGGCTAGAGCTTTCACACTGCATGCCGATGCGGTCCGGTGATCCGTTCCAGGAGCGGTGCGTATACAACAGTGCAGCGATCGTTTCCGAACAGAGTCTATTTTTGCTGTGCTGCACCACACTGAATTAAAGTGGCAGCGCATTGTTCACATAAAAATTAACATAGCTTCACGAGAAATCATCATAATTTCATCATATAGGTATAACTAGCCTACAGTTACTGTTTTACAGTTACTAAATTGCAGGTCAAGAAAAAAGAAATCAGTAGCCTATAGTCCCAAAATTTGCAAAATGCGATCATATAGGCCTATGACTTTTTTGTCAAAAAATACATTATACATATTTTACTTGCTTATTTTTTAATTTGTGGCAGTAGCGTAGCCAGAACAAAATATGTGGGTGCATCTAAAAACTTGGGTGTGCCACATCGATTTTTCTCTACAAAACAGAGGCCTATACTACGAAGAAAGTTCACCATGCCATAGATTTCCCTTTATTACATGGATTCACTAAACCTAACAATTGCGATCTAGATACGAGATGTCACGACGGTGATTATTAATTCATTAAATCACCCCAGGGTTTCCCCAATCTAGTGACAAGCGCGTTCACATAATAGGAGGTGTGTGCACCCTGCAGGACCAATCGCAGACACAGACAAGTCTATGAGAGCCGCATATTTCGCTCAACTCTAAATTATCAGTTTATATTACAATTGTGTATTCCATTAATCCAATGTGTTGCTTCATGCTGATCGTGTATAACAATTTTATTTATTGTATTCTTTCATTTGCAACCTTGACAGTGTTGGCCGGTCATGGAGCAAACAAAAAATGTACAGGTTGTGTAAATTAATCAATGTTACAATACTTGGTTGTTTAACAAGTTAAGGAGTAAATAGTAAATA
>JACXGM010003248.1:0-19017 GCA_016801145.1 Umbra pygmaea | reverse complement strand
AGTGGATATTTTTGCGCATACACTTAAATATGTAGGCCTACGTGGATCTGGATGTTGTTTTTTAACGAAAATAATTCATAATTTATTTTAAAATTAACACATATTATAATTACACCATAATAGCCTAGGTTTAGAGTAAAACACTTTTTGTCAAGGCTATAACAAAAAGTTCATTATGCATCTGATTTCTGGGTGTGCCAGCTGCTTCTTTGGGTGGCACAAGCACACCCTGGCACACCCGTGCCTACGCCACTGATTTGTGGAACACAGAAACTTCGGATCAGTAGCGCACTGCAAACATGTGATGTGTGAAAGCACAATGGCTTGTCATGGCTCCGCACCGCATACGAACTGCAACTGCACCGCATCCGCACTGCAGACGGAGTATGTCTGAAACGGGCGTTACACTTCTCCACAACAGTATCTCAGACCTGCCTGGTGTGTTCCTTGTTCTTCATGAGGCTCTCTGTGCTTTCAAGGGACCTCTGAGACTATCACACAGGTGGATTATTTTTATCATCTTTAGTCATTTAGGTCAACATTGGATCATTCAGAGATCCTCACTGAACTTCTGTCGAGATTGTGTTGCACTGAAAGTAAAGGGTCTGAATAATTTTGCTTAAAACTGTTTGGAATATCCAATACATTTTGTTCCACTTCATGATTGTGTCCCACTTGTTGTTGCTTCTCCAAAAAATTACAGTTTTATATCTTTATGTTTAAAGCTTGAAATTTGGCAAAAGGTAGAAATGTTCAAGGGGGCCAAATACTTTTGCAAGGCACTGTATTAGCAGCAGTACTACATACTCTGGATGGAAGAATCAAATGGGGCCTAGTTAGAAAACAGCGATGCCTATTGCCTCAGACTAGATGTTAACTAGGGCCCATGGTGTAATTTCTTTAGTCTTTGGAGGACAAAATATTTTTCTTGTCTAATCGCCATGCCCATTAAGGACAACATTCTGAAATGGGTTTGAGTAATTAAAGATGATTAAATTAATGATCGTCACTGGGTTCCAAAATAAAAACAAACAACGCATTAATGTTTGATTAATCGCATAGTATGGCTGGCTAATAGAGACAAATAGTTATTGTCACATTTTACATCACATGTCCAGGTGTAAACGTTTCCTCAGCACTAGACACAGAGGCATTGCTGGCAGATTTCAGTAGATAGTGATGTGGTTAGGTCAACGTCTACCCAGAGCATTCTAAAATGGCGACCAAAGTACCCCCCCAAGGCCTATTGGCAGCCTGTTTGCCAGTCTGTCTGCGTGGGCGACGTGTCGGTGCAGCAGCGCGTGGCATTGTAATGGTCACGGATGGAGAGAGCCTCAGTGGATGGCCCTAACGCCCTGGCTGCCCTGTCAGCCCTAAAATTAGGATTAGCATCAGCGGTGTCCATACTGTGTCCTCGCAGTCGGCTGCCTCTGTCATCTGAGATTGGATCACATTGCATGTGCGCTCTACTGCCGCACCGACAGTGCCAATGCACATGCCCGACGCCAGATTACGGACTGGTAAACGTTCCCAGTGTGAATAGTAATCTGAGCTCAGTGAAGGAACCACTTCATTCAGAACCTTTTGCTTCCCGTTCCACGTTCGAAAACGGACTGCCAATCGTTTTCCTTTTTTGCGTCACCTGACCATGTCAGGGCCCAATGGAAAGGCGTTTCAATAATTCCAATAGTTGAATATCACAGCTGCTCAACACCCACTAGGATGCAATAAGTTGTTTTTTAGACAGATGATGGGGGGAAAACACATACAATATATATGCCTTTTCGCCTCAGGCATAACGAATTCTGTTTACATAAATCACAAGCGGTAGAGTGGGAAATATCCTCCTTGACTTGAGGCCAGCCTACTTAGAGTAGTCACAGCAGTGAACCGACCTCTGATAGTCCTCCAATGTGGTAGTCCTCAAGTCACTTTGCCCCGTTCTGTTATCTACACCTAACCTGCAAAACGGCTGCCCCTCTACCACCTGACTGGCCCTCCATCCGCTAGATTTCACAGGTAATAATCAACCGTAGGGCTCGGCTTTCTCAGAGCGGCTGCGTGTGCGCGTGTCACACATGTCGGCGTGTGTAAGTGAATGCTAAGGCGTTGAGTGCTGGAGTATGAGTGGGACTGACAGACTCCTGTCCCTGTTTAGTGACATGGCTCAGATGTAAAAAAAAAGGCTTCTGTGGGGCAATGGGAAGCTCGAATTAGTACAGAACAAAACAGGGCAGAGCTAGCACAATAACAACAGGATAACTGGAATGCTCTCCTGTGAAACATATTTCCATAATCTTGAACAGCTCAGCAGCCCACGCAATTGTGAGAAGCCGCTTCAGCCGTCGACCTTACGTAAAGGAGTGTCCAGGATCAAGTGACCAATCTATTCATGTACCAGGTCCTGGTGGGCCAATGGAACGATGAGCTCCTCCGACCCGTCTCCAATTACGCCTGAAAGCCCTGAGCCTGTCAATAAGCAAGGCAGCAGGGTGGAGGACACCGATTCCACTGGAGGGAGGGAGGGAGGGAGGGAGGGGGGAGGGAGGGAGGGATAAATAGAAAACGAGGAGGAAGAGGTAAGAGATTGCAGGCAAAGGAAATGAGCCAGACAGAAAGAGATATGGTAAAGAAGGACATTATACTGTATCTCCGGCAGCTTTAATGTCCTCCGGCCAGTCAGCTAGCCGGCGCGTAGGTAAGGTCTGGCACCAGTCATCACCGCGATCCTCTTGCCAGTCATTAGAAACCGGTCCTCTCATTACCGGTGTGGACACACAGACATCTGGTCATTCAGATCTGATCTCCAACCATTGATTAAGGGAACAGAACAACTACCCATGATGCCATTAGCTGACGACAGCACCTTGCCAACATACACCGCCCATCTTGCATTACCAAACTTAAGCAAAAAAAAGGTATGTCTTTTTATTATTGGTGGGGACAATTATAACAAGAAGCAATCGTAAAACGAATTGGTCACATATACAACAGGCTGATTCTGGCTGATTCTGGATAAGAAGATTGTTCTAATTGGCCTATTTGCTCAGCAGATGGGAGTCTGGGTAAAACACTTCCTGGATTACTGCCTGGCTGTGGAGTGTTTGGACTGTTTGTTTGGGTGGAATGGAGGGCGGTTTTGAATGACAATGCAGTGTTCAATGCTAGAAAGGCAAAGTCATTATAAACTTCAGATTGTTAAGACCCATCTGCCCTTTAATCTTGAAAGGTCTATCCTACTAATTATTACAGATTTTCTGGGTTTGGATTACTTCACATTTTTATTAAGACTAAGTTGACAAGGTAAATAGTGACCTATAAAATTAATAATAAGAGTAAAATAGAATTATAGTAAATAGTTTTGAACTTGTTGTTCTTTTTTAGATTGTATGAAATATCACTTTTTGGAATCTGATATGGGTCAAAAATAGGAATTGAGTCACTTCAAACAAAGCTTAAGGTGTTAACAAACCTTCTAACATACATTCATACTGCGGACCAAAAAAACACACACAGACACACATTGCCTCTCTCGATCCACCTTCAATTCACCGTCTCTCACCTTCCCTTGGGATTGCCTACATGACAGGAATAATGGACCACATTTCATTACAAATTGCTCACTAGCAATCAAACGCTGTCAGTGGAGAAATGTTGAGACCCAGCGACACTTTCACAGGAGGCTATAGGAAGATGAATCGATGCTTTGATACCTGCTGCCACATCTATGACATTCTGCTGTTTGAAACTGGTCACCCAATTCACCTCTTAGATCAAGGTAAACCTCTCTCTCTCTCTATGTGTCTCTGTGTGTCTCTCTCAGTATGTCTCTCTCTCTATGTGTCTCTGTGTGTCTCTCTCAGTGTGTCTCTCTCTGTGTGTCTCTCTCTGTGTCTCTCTCTCTGTGTCTCTCTCTCTGTGTCTCTCTCTCTGTCTCTCTCTCTCTCTCTCTCTCTCTCTCTCTCTCTCTCTGTGTCTCTCTCTGTGTGTCTCTCTCTGTTTCTCTCTCTCTGTGTGTCTCTCTCTCTGTCTCTTTCTCTGTGTCTCTTTCTCTGTGTCTCTTTCTCTGTGTCTCTTTCTCTGTGTCTCTTTCTCTGTGTCTCTCTCTCTGTGTCTCTCTCTCTCTCTGTGTCTCTCTCTGTGTGTCTCTCTCTGTGTGTCTCTCTCTCTGTTTCTCTCTCTCTGTGTGTCTCTCTCTGTTTCTCTCTCTCTGTGTGTCTCTCTCTGTGTGTCTCTCTGTGTGTGTCTCTCTCTGTGTGTATCTTTGTGTGTCTCTCTCTGTGTGTATCTTTGTGTGTCTCTGTGTGTATCTTTGTGTGTCTCTCTCTCTAGAATACACAGGTCATTGGCTCTTTTTAGGATAATAATATGAACTCCTATGATTTGAGTATTATATTTCTCCGCCCATAAACTAGCGGATAATCATTATATTGCCATGTCACTTGTTTTTCCCCCCACTGACTTACCTGTTTAATTACCTGATTGCAGCACCCATTCAATTAGAAATATGCTATTTCTCCCTGCCAGGGGGGTTGTCGGAATAACTATCTTACTGCTTTGATGAATCAATATGATAATTTCTTCAATTCTATTTGGAGAAATTATTATTAAAGCCCGTGAGCTATTTTACCTCTACTGTAATTTCTGTGTCGGCAGAATTGTCTGATTTGATTGTCTAAATCCCATCTGCAGTTCCTTAAGCAGAGTCTGGCTCGGGCTGTAGAGAACGTGACAGAAGGCTGATTGCAGCGTACCCCTGTGGCTGGCCAGTTTGCATAGCATATGCAACAAAGAGCTCCAACGCCTTAGGATTCCAAACAGAAATCTGGGCCATGCTTGACCACATATTCTCCGTGTGGCTTAACACTGCGCATCACACGGGGGAATTTAGCTCTTTCAGAATAACACATAGGCTCGCGAATGCTGACAATCATGGCAAGCAGTTTTGTGTACACGGACGAGTGAACACACACACACACACACTCACACTCACTTAATCCCCCCAAAACAATTGCTGTTTGTACAAAACAGAACAAAACTGGCTGAGATAATGTAATTTTGCAGCAAAGCAATCTGCCCCCCCCATCCTACAAGTAACAGGCTTGGAAATGAAAGAGCTGTTGGAGAATTCACGTCTTCATCTCAGCCTGTTCAAAGCGCATCCAAATCCTACGTTGAATAAAAACCTGTATGGCTTGTTCAGAAGGAACCCATTCTACGCGTCCTCCTTCCTTCCAATCTCCAGGACTTTTTCTTGTTTTTTATTTTCATTTTTTTTATTAGGGGAAGGATCAGCTTCAGTATTCGACATAGGTATTGTCTTCATTCTAAAACGTGCATCATTTCCAATCCCACACAATCTCCAGGACCTGGTTAAAGTCGACTGTCTGTCGTGGCTCACGCGGCGGATCAGCGCGTGTCGGCGGCGATGCAGCGTTTTGTTTCGTTTCTCAAAAAAATAAAGCACCCGAGTCAATGTCATATCTGTCCATATGTATTCATCCTGCGGCTCTCTAAGCACTCATATTGGCTTCTGTTCATTTTAATGATACTAAACTGTGATTTTATTGTTGAGGAATAATAACAATCAGAGCGGTATCATTATAACAAATATCACTCGGCGGTGTTTGTAACGATATACAGTACCTCAGGGCCAAAGAAGTCGCAAGGAAGCAATAATACAAATACACACACACACCCACACACACGCACACACACAGACACACACACACCCACGCACATACACACACACACACGCACACGCACACGCATGCACGCATGCACGCACACATGCACACACACGCACACACACGCACACGCATGCACACACACGCACACACACGCACACACACGCACGCACACACGCACACACACAGACACTCCCTGCTGTTTCAGTGCAGTGCCTCCTTGTTTTCCTGCGGGTCAGCATGGCTACTCCTCAGGGACCACCAGAACACAGACAACAGCTGAGGGTTAGGAGGTGTTCAACCCCCTGAGGGACTGGGACAGAAAACACACACTCACAAATGGCTCTCCATAACCTCACCAGTGAAAAACAACAGCAGCACAGCGTTCTTATATGTACCAGTGACCAGGTTAAACTGCTAGCGCAAAACTACATGCTAGCATGTTGGCAAACAAGGAGAACCAATACCTGAGTATTGATATAGTCTAATCACGAATGTGGATGTACTGTACAGTCACTTGCATGAATTAAGTCCTGTTTACCTTAACTGGTAAGGCTGGTTTTCAGTTTGTGTGTGGACAGTTGTCACAGTTGACACAAGAGTAGGCGTGTAACGGTACAGTACGCCTAACCCACGGTGCGGTACATTCTGCGGTTGAGTGTCCCGGTGCAGTTTGTTTTTGGTACAGTACAGTGCTAAAAATGATTGAAAATAGTTATTAAATATCAGTTTTTAGTTTAATTGGCAAAAGATGAGTGCATATTCACAGCTATAAACACACCTATAATTCTGATAAGGGCTGCATGAATGTAGTGTTGAGAAGTAGATTCTATATAACCACTGTTTAAACTGTATTTAAACATGATTATATAGAATCTACTTCAGGTAGTGAGGAGACAAAGTTGTTTTGGTTTCCAACACGGTATGATTACATGGACAGTAACTTTGTGACAGCCCGCAACCAAAACTAAAATAGAGAAAACTCTTTTGTAACATGCACTGCCACATAGCAATTGTTTTGTCAATACTGGTTGTCTGTAGATGAAACAGAGTATTTTCCCATGTCGATGCATCATTGTAGGTCTTCTTGTGTTATGCTCACAAAGTTTGCCAAAAATGATAACAATGTTGATTATGATATGAGCAAAGGCTCAGAATAACCAAATATATATTTTGATATTAAGTAGATTTTTTAAAGAAGCATTAAAAATACAGTAACTAGCTATTTATTTATTTACAATTTAATGTTTTATATGTTTGAGTTAATGTGCGAACCGCGAATGGCACCCCGTACCGACGGTGCTGTTACGAATGTTTTCCTTTTTCCATTGACAACATCTAAAGCACACCGTACTGCTCCGCGTCGACATGGGCTGGCCAAGTACACTACGGGTTGTGCAAAAAGAGCATTTCAAGCATTTGTTGATGACAGTGGGTGAGAGAAAGAACGTGCATATAGAGAGAGGAAAACAATTGTATGCCTCCACGATTTACAGAAAGAAAATAAAACGATGGCTAGAACAACAATACCAGGCAACGTGTAAGTCTGATTCAAACAATTGTTTGCACTGAGAAGAATTTCAGTTTAATAGTCCTCTTTCAGAGACACGCTTATAACGCTGTAAAAACTATTTCTTGATATTTAAAAAACATAAGATCATTTTTCCCTATACCATGTAGTGTTTTGTTACACACAAAAGCACTGCCTAATATTGATGATAGTTATCAAAGAACAACCTGTGATTGCCACAATTTCTTTTGCAATGGGGGAAGAAAAATCATTATACCCATTGTTATGTTTATGTAATGATGGTATAAGTGCTTATGAGGGATTTTGTATTTAGAATCCTCCAGGAAATGCATCAATTGAACTAAAGGTACCAAACAACATTGGCTGTTGAATCTCTCCGTTTGTAAACCCACCCACCAGCCTGCTTGGTCCCAGACAAGTGTTAAGAATGATTTCCCTACGATATAGACCGGTACGGAACACTCTTCAGCGGGCTGGGTATAGATGGAAACACGATCTGTAACATGATATGTGGAGAATGGCATGCATACCGGAAAAGGGGCATGCGTACCATTGCAGCTCTACACATGAGGTGTTGTTTTTGTTATGGCAAACAATAAATACGTTTAACAAAGATTGGATTTTCAAATATGCAGACAAATTGTTTAAATCCGTCCCAAAACTGACAAGCTACTCAATTTAGACAGACGAATATAAGACACTTTCTACATAATGTTTTGCTTAATTTGTTAAGAAGATGACGTCATCACCAGAACATAACGGAGAATGCCAACGTCAACATCTTTTTTTAAGGAATTAAAGGAATATAATCACACAACAAGATTCCCTTAATAGTAAATGACAAGCTAACCACAGAAAATAGATTAATGAGTTTGTCAAAAATGAACCTTCTACCTCAGAATTTCGAAATGTGTGCACTGTCAACCTGTTTCATCAGTCAGGTTACCATGACAACTAATGCAGCGTTTAGTTTAAAGGCTATTGTAGGCAACACAAAAAATAAAACAATCAAGCAAAATCTTACATTGACATACATCTTTAGTCAAAATAATAAATAACAAGCCAGTTTTGCTACCAGAGCAGGAGAAACTGAGAACTCCAGACTCTGAAGCCTTTGGTTCACAAGTATTTCAGCAAAAACTGTTTACTGGAGCTGTCACTTGTGAATAAGACTAAAAGTATCCATTAAAAATGTGTTATTGCTAGACATAGAATGTAGAGTGCCTTTTTCTACATTTGAAACTAGGTCTAATTGCAAATGCAACTGGTCTAGATTGTGAACGGCTCTTGGCAAAATGCCGGAAGTCTCGACTGTCATGAGGGTGATAAGAACAACATTGTTGACAAACTACACAAGCAAAAACAATTTATTCTCGAGTTTTTGTAAATTGTATGTTTTGGTTTTCTAAGGCTGTGACAACATTTAATAATCAATGGCATTTCACTCCATACCAGGCATTCATTCATCAGTCGGAAACTGTTTATTTCCCTTCTACAACTCAGCTTGTGGCATTATCTACGGTATTGTTGCCCGGAAAAAAAATTGTTACTGGTGGAAGCATCTCTGAGCTGGACTTTCATGGAATGGTCCTGCAGTAGGGCTCACTGTGACCAGCTGGTCGTCCAATGATTTTAATGTAAGGGAATTAGTCATTACATGGAGCATGAGTGAAATGAAGTTTTGACCAACTGTCACGTTTTAAAGGTTTGATTTGTGGAGTTTGAGCCATGACAATGGAACTACTTCCTCTTTCAGTGACCAGCCTGACATATCGATGTAAAAACAACAACTGTTTTTCTTAATGTAAAAAAAAACATGACAAGCCAATTTACATGGGATAGTGATTTGCTACAATTTTCAATGCTTTGAAACACACAAAAGCACACCCTTTGTATCATAAGCGGAATTTGTATCAAAGGCCGGGTGTCCTAAGTCTACGGAGTTGCAATGAAAAAACTGAGTGGAACTGGCTTTGTGTTGGATATTTGTTGATGAGGGATGCAGAATAGAACCACTAGCCTGATGATGGGCTAATGCTGACACACAGGAATGCAACATTGAAATGCTGTCTATTAGGTATGGGCGATAAAATGATAACAATGTCTCATGATAGACACATAATCAATATCAATAAAAAATGTGTTCGATAAAACGTTCAATAATTTCCTTTGCTTCGTCGGAAGAAACCAGCGGTTGCGAAGCAATTTTGGTTGCATGAACAAAGGCACTCACTCTCTGGTAACCTAGCAACGTAGCAGTGACACACTAACAGCCAATCATTTAACAGTATCAAGTTTGGTTGCGCAATATTATTGTCTCGTGAGTCGTGTTGGATTCTTCAGTAACAGAAACTGAAACTGATAAGTGGAAAATTAGTGCCGCAGCGAGTGAGGAAATTGTTGATAAAATGGGAAAAGTCAGCTCGCCAGTATGGCAGTTTTTTGTTTTTTAAAAGTCTGTCCATAGTCAGACCAATGTCAACTGCAAATTATACAAAACCGTCGTCCCCACCAAGACTGGTAGGCTATATCACAAACTTGTTTTCCCCACTTTCTGAGGTCTCAGATCTCTCTGTTTAAGGCTTTGCACTATTTTATTACACTTTATTAAGCATTTCTTAAGTATTCTAATTTTGCACCTTAGTGTAACAGATAATTGTTAAGTGTTCATTGTGATTTTAGACTTATGTTTACATTTTAATGGGTTGTGTTGACATTTCTGCCTTTATAACTGAGGGGATTATAATCAGTGGAAGGTTAAGTAATTTTTTTTTTAATTTAATATTTTTTTCCTGCTCCTTATTCTAAATAGGTCATAAAACAGATCAATAATTATCGATATCAACCGATATGAAACACTTATATGGCGATAGAGTTTTCAGCCATATTGCCCAGCCCTACTGTCTATCATGTAACCTAATCATCACTTTAACGTTACCCCTTTAAAGTCCATCAGAGTGTCCATCATAGAATGGACCGGAAGCAGTGCAGTTGGACAAAAGGGGACATGGTTTCAAGGGGGATTAGACACCTACTTGTTGGCCAGCTTCTCTCCTCCTAACGCTGACAAATGTACAGTGTGTGTGCCTGGGCCAGAGAGAAGAGAGGTGAGCAACCAGTGGTGCTATTAGTCCATCTGTTAGTCCTCTGGGAGCTGCTGGAGACAAGAGGGCAGCTCCTCAGTGACTCAGTAAATACGGCTCTCAGGCACTTTTTCATTTCCTCTCTCTCCCTCACTCTCTCGCCCTGACATTCCCTGTCTGTTTCACTCTCTCCGTTTATCTCTCTCTCACACACTCCCCCCACCCTCTGTTAGCTTCTTTTTCTGTCGGTCTCTAATTGTATATTCTCTCTCTCTCTCTCTCTGTCTGCTCCACTTTGTCATCCTGCTTTAGTCCTGGTGACCGATGTGGACTCTAGAGGGTGAGGACTCTAGAGGACGGCGACTCTAGAGGATGGGGACTGTGTAGGACGATAGGAGTCTGTAAATCAGCACCATGGACAGCTCCTTGGAGCAGCCTGCACTCAGACTGAAGGACCTCCAGCGACACCAACAACTGAAAGAGAATTAACTTTATCTCTAGCTGGCCAGCACATTAATCCCGTGATTCAACAAAATCGTGGTCACCAAGGAATGTTTTCGGCGCATTTTTACAGTAAAATTGAATATTATTAGGCTACTCAATAGTGTCTCTATTCTCAATTTCAAGCTACTAATGACCGTGTATTATATCTGTCATTATTTTCAAGTTGTCAGTCTTGTGGACACGGTGGCACTGCTCCATTATATCGCTTTTAGTGGTATCGTCTGTGTAGTCCAATTGATTAAAGGATGTGTGGAAAGAGCCGGACTCGATGACCAGGGTTTGAAAAAAAGGCCCAGATGAGAGAATGAGATGGGGATGAGGGGCAGGTGACTTAGCCACCAACAGACAAAGACATGATTAGAGAATGTGGAAGGAAAAAAATGGCCGCTGCTCAACCTCGGTAAGGGGGCAGATGATTACCTATTCCTTCAGGCAGACAGGGCCGGGAAAAGCCGTGCTTTCCCTCACAACCAGCCAATAAGTGCACCTAGTCAGCATCACAGGAGGGCAACGAGGTAAAGAAGGAGAGAGAATGGAGAGATAAAAAGAGCCCAGACTCCAGGGCAATGGTGGGCAGATTAAAGAAGACTATGGGTGGTGCAGGAGTAGAAGACTATGGGTGGTGCAGGAGTAGAAGACTATGGGTGGTGCAGGAGTAGAAGACTATGGGTGGTGCAGGAGTAGAAGGTGTATGTGGCGAATCAATCGAAAACAAAGCCCACAGTCACACCCCAGTAGTGTTCCCAGAATTCCCCGGGCTTGAGAACCTGCTACACAACAGCCACGTCTGTGTTTTTTCTATTTTATTTTCACCTCCATGCTATGAAGGGGAGATGAGAGAGGGCTTAGGCATAATAAAAACACACACATTTGCACACACACACATTCAGGCACGTTACGAGGTTTAAACAATTGGCCGGCTGTAAGAAACTTCTTCGCCCTTAACAGATCATTGTTCCAGAAAGGCGGGGAATATTTAAGCTGTTGTTGTTTTCTCTCCCTCTATGAGATTAGAAATAACCTTGAGATATAAGAACAAAAATAAACAACTTTAGTGATATCTTTATTCCTGTTTGTCCTGAATAGCCTCAGGTCCAATTTGTATTCTCAGGAAACATTGGGTGAAAGAGGGTAAAACATTGTCCTCTAGCTTGCATAACCCTCACACGCAAACAAAGCAGACCGGTTTGTTTGCCATTTTAAAAACAGGGTGACTAACTGAAACGCAAGAACCATCCTACAATTGCAGCATGATCCCAGGCCCTAGTGGGTTGTTAAACCACACCCCCCAAGCACAAGACTGAGTGCAAACATTTCCAAATCATGTCACTAGCTCCATTAAATTAAGGAAAATAACTTTCCATGTGCTGTACATGGGCAACGTTGGGATGTTATTCATCCACAGAGGGAATTAGTGCGTGCGAGCTTCACGGCGTCTTAGTTGGGAAGACTTGCTCTTCTGGGAATCTTCGCCTCTGAGGAGCTTGTTGTCGATAAGCTCACAGAACTGATTTTCCAGTAATTTGTTCTTATAAAAAACAAACAACAAGTCAAGCATTAGGGTTGTAGAGCAGTACAGGATACAAATCACATGTGGCACAAATATATAGTCTGGGAGTACACCAGAACAAAATGTTTGTTATTCAAAATCAGTTTGTCGCTGAGCTTCACAACTGAGGAAACACCAGATGAAGGAATGCATGCCTTGAGACAGGTATTTAAATTAATGCTTGTCTGAATCAATAACAGACTTGAAAACATTTCACTTTCTTTACACCTTGTAACATTACACAGTCTGCAACATCTCTGAGCAAGACTGACAGTTCTTGTTTTCGCTGTCATCTGGTACAGTATAGAAAAACAAGCTGCTCCCACTAACAGCTGAAAGGTAGTTAAGATCGTATATATCTAAAACTAGACAGAAACCCTCTCTGTTTATCCCTGCGCATCGCGCCTCACAAAGTGAACTGTCATTCAGTACGACGCACTTCCAATTACACTCACAGGTAGTTGACTCCAAAATGGCCGCAGCAGAGCAACTGTTTCTCCCGTGTACACACCAACACAACTCTAGCTAGCATAAATGCTGCAACGCCTACCCACCCACTGGCACTCCAGTGACCGGTCAATTGTTCCTCCTCCGTCCCTGCTGCCATGGCAGCGGACTGTGGAAGAGGACAAAGAGACGGCCTCCACTATTAATAACCGGGGAAGCAGTGGCTGCAGTAGGTGGGGGCAGGACATACGATGATGTATACGTATCATTTAGTGATTGAGAGGATGTGCATGAATACTGCAATGACCTTTGGTGCGCTTGGAAAAAGAGACTAGAATGTCATGCCAACTGATCCAGGATGACAGAATAAAGTGTAGAAAAAATATGCTGTAATACTTCAGTCAAAGAGCGTTATCTTATGCCAATGCATATGACTTATAACAATATTCAACAGATTCTACCCAGAGTGCGTGACCATCCCATCACTATAGACGACTAGATAAATAAACGTGCTTCGATTACTTTAGCGATTAGAGAGACAATTACGTTGATGTTTTTATGAAATTAATCACTGCCCACTCATCGAACGACTAGATAATATTATACTTAAAGGGTTTCAGTTTTAATGAAGGAATATTGCAATATTTTAAGTACTTTTAACATATGCAATTACATTGAAGGATAGATTTTTATTAGTTTGGTGGCAGGGCATTTTTATAATTTTTTATTGATAAGACAGTAGGAAGCAGATCGCAGGGAGACATCTAGATGGAGACAAATGTGAAAAGCACAGATTGTCAGCAGACGAGCCGGGGGTTGAACCTCCATCACCAGGTTACAAGCGTGATCTGTAGTTGTAGCTTAAACGGCTACACCAAATTCAGCATATTGTAGGATAACTGAAAACAAACAAAAAATGACACACTCCCTCTCTTTTTGAGATTCTGGATCCCATATATTTTCTGCCATTTAAACACCATTACTGAATATTAGCGATTTGAAATGCTGATTAAATTACAAACATATCACCACGTAAGCCCTAGGAAGACTGCAATGCAGACTTCACACCAATGTAGACTTTATTGTGAGGGATCACAGATTCTGTAGAGATGTCCTGTCCTCAGACAATACATTCCATATCTGTCCTACACATTCTGTTTCTGACTCTGGTAAAGTCATCAGCAAAATCTTTAGCCCTTGCGAGTGAGAAGGAGCATCTTCATCCCATGGCTTTCATGCTCTTTCGTTTCTCTTCGAAACACCCGTACATCTTAAAGCAAACCAGCTCCTGAGAGGAGCATCTTAGTGGAGTCTTGGCTTTTAGCGAACTATCTAAAAGCATAATGTGTTCCTCATTTTTCGCTCAGTGGAATTTTACTGAGAGGCCCAGAGAGGTAATTTTTGCCAAGTTTTAGCTAAAATTAGCTATTTTATTCTCAGGGCATTTCAGGGTATCACCACTGACATCATGCTGAAGTCAAATTCCGTCGAACCGTATTGACCGCTAGCCTCTCATTATAAAATTGTCCTCTTCATGAGGTCACAGTGTTATACAAGGGATCATTTTTGGCACCCTTTCTTTAATGCCACTGAATGCTAATGTGGCCAGACCCTGGAGGGGCACTGTTATGCGATTAGGCCTTCTGACTGAGCGCTTCCTTATCACCAACCATGCAACTTCCTCATCTGTCACCCATCGCTACGACGAGTCGTCAGCAGCTGACGGGCGGGATAAGTGATGGGTGATTAGTAACCCCTCCCCCCTTCGGCCCTGGCAGAGAGCGCGGGCGGACAGGGTCTTGTCTCGTTAGTGCTGACGGCCTGGTGGAAATCAGATGTGATGGATGTGCCAGGACATTACTAACCCACACTGACATTAGGAGAGCCAGGCAAGAAATACTGAAGGTATTTAGATAAATGTTGAGTAGAGCCAATGGGTTTAATCCTGCTAATTTAGATGTGTAATATCTAGATGTAATATACATAAGGTCAACTTTTATCAGTGCAGATTAATGAATAGGCTATAGGCTATGCATATATATATATTCAATATTAGCATATTGAAGCCATGGAATTCTGTTGCTTTATTAATAACGATGTGGACTCTCCACAGGTTCAAGTTAGCATATTTAACAAAGATGGCTTAGCGATGTAACTACCTGGTTACCATGACTACCCAGTTTTCGATGGGCTCCCTTGCTCACAAAGCAAAAGCAAAGAACAAGGGAGGTAGATATCAAGATAGCTAGCTACATGTGTCAATGGCATCTGTCTGTTGACCACTTTCCCGCAGTTACATATGTTACATATGCTAGCTCACTACTTTCCTGCTTGTTTGCCTGACACGCGACTTGCCACCCTCAAATGCGTAGCCACAGTTACGGTCCGAGCACAGTTCTCAGTTGTCTGAAACTCATCCTCGCAATCAGACACGTCCCTCCTCAGGCCTTCGAGGTCCAGTTCAAGCACCAAAGTGCTCGCCGCCGCCGCTTCCCCGCCACCCTCATCCTTATCTGCCGACTCAACGGATGCCCCCTTTGTTTATCATGTTCTCCGGTAATGGGACAGAGTCATTTCTCATTTGTATTATTATCTAAAAGCAATTACCAATGCACTGAATAAAAGCCACTGAACAATGGTGGCCATCAATCATATGAGAGCAGCCACGGGGAAAGGGGCACAATGGCGTTCTCAGTGTTTTCATCTTTGTTCCCTGGGCTTTGCGGTGAAGTCGTCGGACTCAAATTCGCTTGTTGTGCATTGTGAAAGGGCAGCGACCTGTTGCAGAGATGCAAGATATACATTTGTGCAAGAAAACTTCAGGCAGCAGTAAGTCTGTTTGTATTTGTGTGTGCTTGTGTGTGCACCCTCAGACTGACCGACCGTTGTGTCAACATGACATCTCTCGACCCCCTCCCCTTCGCTCTGCCACTTCCCTAACGCTGTCTGTCATCTCTGGCCTCGGCTTCAACCCGCCATCCTGAAAAAATCACGAGCTGGTGGGATTGTGTGAAAAGGGAGAGACTACCACAGCTGGAGAGGAGTAGACGGCAAGAAGAAAAGCAGGAAGGACCTACGCCACAGTATGATATTAAATGTTTTAAGCATCAACGAGCAGCTCATGATTGGTGTACATGTTCGTGATGAGCCACAGAACCCTAGGAGGTTGTATTGTCATTAATAACATAAATATCATTATGGTCACTAGACATTGGCTTCAACACCTTACACGCTTGATTTATTTTCAGCGTTATTTACCAAGGTAAGCATGACTGAGAAGACATTCTCATTTTCTGCTGCGGCTCGCATGGATAGTCACTCTCCCCTTTTTTCCGGAGGTGTCATTTAAAAATGACTATCGACGTTCTTTCTTCCCACGCATCCCAATTTAATTTCAAGCTTAATGTAATCAAATACAGTATTTTAGAGACAGCGATAGGCCAGAGAGAATAAGGGCCAACGTAAGAAGGCCCTGGAAGGCACATATTGACAAGTTGAATAGATGAAGCTGTTCATGTCAGCTAAAGGCTATGCAGGAATAACCGCTTGGATTCCCTTAAATGACCCCATTATTCCTGCTTGATTCATGTTATGTTTACGCAAACTGGCATACTCTATTTAGGCAATATGGCATGAGGGGGTGTGGTATAAGGCCAATATACTACAGCTAAAGGCTGTTACATTTTACATTTACATTTTAGTCATTTAGCAGATGCTCTTATTGGAGTGGTTGTGTACAGCCCTTAGCTGTACAATATTGGCCTTGTACCAAAAAAGTTTACGAACACATTGAGAAAATATGAATTCATAGCCTTGGTGACTTTGAAATGAGGATTATACTTGGTGTTAAATGAGGTTAGAGCTTTAAACAGTAAACTAAGTATCCATTGTTGATTATCATCAACATCATGATTTGAATTAATTATTATGATATTGATTAAACCCAACTGAAGGTTTTAAATTAAATTAAAAGGAAATATCCGAAATATTGAAATAATTCTCCTGAAATTTCAAGTGCTCTCTATGTTTCAAATTCGATGGTGGTAGACACCCATTGGATAATATTAATGAGACACAATCTTGGTTGGATAAGAGTACGACTGCTCTGCTTATTTTGGCTGAGCCTACATGTATGAACCAATGCGAGACCATGAATGTAAGTCAGAAGGGAAAGTAAGTTCAGAGGTCACAATATGACTCATTTATAACGTTCATTAGGTGTATATGTGATTGTGCTTGGGCTAATTGGAGATAGATAAATGTTGTGTATCCCTGCTGTGACACTGCCCCCCCCCCCGGACCTGTTCCCGGACCGCCTCTGCCCCCTTCCCCCGGGGCATGTTGCTCCTGTGAGTGAAAGCCAGCAGAGAAGCCATTAACCTCTATCAGGTGAACTCATCAAGGGCGGATACTATGGCCTCTGGGATATATTGGATAAAAACAGTGTGCGTGTACATACAAGTCTGTGACTTAGTGTGTGTATGTTTAACTAAGGTGTTTTTGTGTGTGTGCCTTAAATGCATGTGTTCCTCTGTGGATGTGTGTGTGCGCACATTTGTGTGTGGCTGTCTGTATACATGTGGGTGGGTATGTGTCTGCATGTAGATGGGTGTGTTTCTGAATGCATCTGTGTGTATGCAGGTGTGGGTATACTGTTGTGGGTGTATATAGGTGTGTGTACGCAAGTGTGTGTAAGCAGGTGTGTCATTGTGTTTGTCCATATGTAAGCAACGTATGGTTGTGGCCTGCCTGTCTCTTTAGTATTCCATCCAGGCCTCAGGTAGCCAGAGGCAGGCCCACCCAAACACACACAGCCCACCTGGGGTACCAACACAGCAGAGAGGAGCCACGCAGAGGAACTGCAGTGTGTCAGCAGGAAAGCCTGAAGCTATTAGACCACAGCTGCAAGGTTACGACCCCAACACACCACCTTGTGTTTCTCCATGTAGCTACATGTCAGACAGACAGCTTGTGTTCACTCAAGTAGCTATAGGTCAGACAGACAGCTTGTGTTTCTTCATGTAGCGACAGGTCAGACAGACAGCTTGTGTTTCCTCATGTAGCTATAGGTCAGACAGACAGCTTGTGTTCCCTAATGTAGCTATAGGTCAGACAGAAAGCCTGTGTTATCTCAAGTAGCTATAAGTCAGACAGACAGCCTGTGTTTCCTCATGTAGCTATAAGTCAGACAGGAAGCTTGTGTTTCCTCATGTAGCTATAAGTCAGATAGTTTGTGTCTGTCATGTAGCAATATGTCAGACAGACAGCTTGTTTCCTCATGTAGCTATAGGTCAGACAGACAGCTTGTGTTTCTTCATGTAGCTATAGGTCAGACAGACAGCTTGTGTTCCCTAATGTAGCTATAAGTCAAACAGACAGCCTGTGTTTCCTCATGTAGCTATAAGTCAGACAGACAGCTTGTGTTTATTCATGTAGCTATATGTCAGACAGACAGGTTGTGTTCCCTAATGTAGCTATAAGTCAGACAGACAGCCTGTGTTTTCTCATGTAGCTTTAAGTCAGACAGACAGCTTGTGTTTATTCATGTAGCTATAAGTCAGACAGACAGCTTGTGTTTATTCATGTAGCTATAGGTCAAACAGACAGCTTGTGTTTCTCTATATAAAATTAGGTCAAGTAACTCAGATTATGCGTATTTGTTTTACAAGTTGGAATTCAACCAACTGCTTCTGGAATCTTCTAGAAAATAGTGCCTGGATGCTGTGATGAAATATGTGGGTGTCTGGGATTTGGAAAAGGACATCAAGCAGAGGCACTGGACGAAAAACCCAGGCTTGTACTCTTCCTCAGTCCACCTTTCAGCTGTCCTCATCTTCCTCTCTTCAGATATGGAAAACAGCACTCTTTGAGCTCTTTGAGATCCCATCTTCTGTCAGCAGTCAGACTACAGGCTTACTACGGAGATACAGCAGGTCCAACCCTGACCACATAGATGACTCAGACATTTCACAGCTCAGTAGGGGAGGCCAGTGACTGAGGAGAAGACAGAGCAATGAAAAATCTATGTGGTGTCTATGTGACGCAGGTTATCTTCTCAGTGCCACCACCAGGATGGAGAGCAAGTGAACCAGGGCTAATAGAGTCATTCATTCACAAACTAAAACACTAGATTCAACAGGGGTCTAATACAGTCATCCATTCACACACTAAAACACTAGATTCAACAGGGGTCTAATACAGTCATCCATTCACACA
>JACXGM010003247.1:7255-42790 GCA_016801145.1 Umbra pygmaea | reverse complement strand
GTAATCAAATGTATACATTAAAATAGTTTGAGTATAACTAATATATACATAGCCTATAGGCCTATATACAGATCAGTCTCAGGTTGAAACTTGTAATTCTGGGAGTTATGTTGCACAACTTAATGTATGCCTTGAGGTTGTTATTGCATTTTAGAATATGTTTTCTTTAAAAACCAATGTAAGATGCCACTTAGTTCTAATTAATATTTAGTTTTTTTGAGAGATGATATTGTAAGCAATTTAGGCAATAAAAATTTGGTTTTTCACAAAATTAAACCAAAGTATTGTACATTATTGCCCTTCAATAAAACAAAGTATTTCTTAGCCGATTACTCGATTAATCGATGGAATGATCGATAGAATACTCGAATACTAAAATAATCGATAGCTGCAGCCCTAGCTATATGGCATGTTTTTACACAAGATAACTATAGTAATTATTTTTGTTTTGTAGTGTTGTTATAGACCAGCTATTACCAAGTGGGATACAACATAAGTAAGCTGAAAGAGTTACAGGAACTGCGGTTCGAGGAACTAAATAATCCCCAAATTGCTCTAGTCAGAACACAAGAAAGAAAGGGTTATAGGAACGTTATGTTCTAGGAACTGCAAAAATCCCTCCGGTCGGAAAGCGGCTTTAGTTGCTGCCTCACAGTCGCCATAGTTTGAATTTGAGTTTCAGTCAGAGTAACTGTTTTGTAATTCATAATTCTAATGTTATAACAAGGACGTAGGAGTGGAGGGGACGGGGGGACCAGATATTTAGAAGCAGATATTTTGGTCCTTCCCAATAATAGGAAAAATTTGTAAAAAATGTATTGTAACACAAATTACGTGTTTTTTATTGTGATTTACAGTTACTATACACCTACATTTCTATCTCACATTTTTTTCAGTGCTGAAGCGTAATCGAAAACTTGAATTCCGGTGGTGAACAGAATGCAGAAGATATGTTCTCTGTATTTGGAGAGGCTGGTTTCAACTAAATGTAATTAATTTAGTAAGGCTCCACGCTGTCCTGCAGAGTGTTGTGTACTGTATGAGAGGGCTTACTGTTAATAAGATCCCTTTACTTTAAATGTTATGTTCCCAGATTCTGTGGTATTGCAATGTTGGAATTGACACAAAGAGTACCTATTTTAAGAATAAAATGTCACAAATAATTGTAATGTGTGTATTTATATATTTGTTCTATTGGGAATGACAATTTGGTTATTTGCTGATATAAAAGCTGAATTTTGACAAACTTAAGGTTATATCAGATTTGGGCTTAGCCTCCAGAACGATAGCACTGTGATTTGGGATAGACAAGCCACATCATCTACTTTGCCACATCGTTCTCCAGCGACTCCTTGTGTGCAGTATAGTTGTTGAGCGTAATCATCCCGGACATGATCTGATTAAGTCAAGTTATTTGAATGGATTCCACCTGTGTGCAGATGTATTTCACATGATTTCAGGTTGAATAAACCTGTCTCTACGAGGTCTCACTCACAGGTGTAGAGTACATTTATAAAAAAACTATGAAGATGAAGGAACATTAAAAGAAGATCTGGAATAAGTTTGTATAAAATACCAATCAGGAGTAGATTACAATTTAGAGTACAATTTCAAGACACTGCACATTCCAGAGAACACAAAAAATCCATTATTGAGAAATTAAGAATATACCACAACTCTGAAATGGGTTTAAAACTGGCTGTCTTATTTAACTTTTAGAAGGGTAATTAATTAGAAATATCAATCACCTGCTTGTTTTAATAGCAAATCATTAGCATTTTCCTAGCAGAAAAGTATGCTGTCCAGCCAGGGGTGAAAGCAGAATGGTATACTGTCCAGCCAGGGGTGATTACGGAAAAGTACACTGTCCAGCCAGGGGTGAAAGCAGAAAAGAATTATGCTGTCCAGCCAGGGGTGAATACAGAAAATAATTATGCTGTCCAGCCAGGGGTGAAAGCAGAAAAGTATGCTGTCCAGCCAGGGGTGAATGCAGAAAAGTATACTGTCCAGCCAGGGGTGAATGCAGAAAAGTATACTGTCCAGCCAGGGGTGAAAGCAGAATGGTATACTGTCCAGCCAGGGGTGAATACAGAAATGTATACTGTCCAGCCAGGGGTGATTACAGAAAAGTATACTGTCCAGCCAGGGGTGAAAGCAGAAGGGTATACTGTCCAGCCAGGGGTGAATACAGAAATGTATACTGTCCATCCAGGGGTGAAAACAGCAATGTAGCCTATAACTAAATTAATGTAAAATATATTAAGTAAAACTGAATTCACGTATGCTATCTAACCAGTGGTGAAAACGGATATAATGTATGCTGTCCATCCAGAGGTGTCCATCCAGAGGTGAGTCTGCGGGGCTGCAGCTGGATGCTATTGCAAATTCGATGACCCAATCAGATCTTAACAAACCAATGGGTGACGTCACACATTGTTATATCCGATAATTATTCAATCTATGGTCCGTAACGGCAAATTCGTTGACCCTAATCAGATCTTCACAAACCAATGGGTGACGTCACACATGGTTATATCCAGTGATATACAATTTATAGCTAGAATATAAATAGTATTTGTCCAGTAAGAGGGGTAGGGTGGGGTTAAGAAATTGTATGAGGAAGTTTGGACACAGGAATTAAGTGTATGGAGTGTTTTGAGCTAAACATCCTCATATATGCACTTTTTTGTGTCATTTCAAGTAAAAACAGAATTGAAGTACGTCTGTGGCACACACTCCAGCACAGTAGATGGAGGTAATGTACCAACAAACGATGGATCACAACCTCTGCATCTCCACCGAAGAAAAGCGTGTAGTGTACTGTTATGTTAACATTACATCCTCATTAGTTGTGACTAGCTTTAGCTACCGGTACATAGGGTTTTAATATTATTGAAGACTCGGATAAGCAATGGAATCGGATTAGTTTGTGAATAGTACATTCGTTTGCTTGGTATTTTTATGTAATTTTATTGTTTGTCCAACTGAGAATTGTCGCTTGCCTTCGCATTTGCTGTGGAAACTGAACCCTTCGGAGGCGGAAGGGACATATTTTTTTAACTTGCATGTGATTTTAGTTGCACTACGCTCGCTTAGCTTGTTAGTCTGTCAAACGTACAATGGCGAAAGAAGATCTAAAAACAATGTTCATAAGGTGTTGTAGGTATTTGCAAGACCCACATCATGTAGCCTCATTTCAAAGGCTATGTGGTGTGAAAGGCACATTTCCAGTTAAATTGAGCAGGCCACAAAGGGAAAACAAGCCGTTTAACCGTGCCTGCGCGAATTGCCATCCAAACGGAATTGGAAACCGCGAAGACCATGGGTGCGTACCGCAAATCGAAGGTGAACGGCAAAGAAAGCCCGCATCTGCAGACGTACAAAATGACGACTGTTCAAACTCCGTGATCAGTGGAACAGCTCGGGAATCAAGAATTGGGGATAGGACAGAACAAGAAGAGGTAATTTCCCGTGATGGAATCAGCCAATATACCAGTGGCTGTAGTTGTTTGACTGTGAAGCCGTCCGAAGCTGCCGAGAGTTGCGGCGAGTATGGGGACTCTACAGAAAGGGTCAAACCACTACGAAAGAACTCACTGACTGGCGATGTAGGACAGGAGTTTATTATTCAGAATAAATTCCTATTCTACCTTTTCACTTGCGGCACTGAACTTGGCAACGAGATGTTCTTCATAGTTTTTTTTCCCTTCCTAATTTGGAACGTAGATGCCTTTGTCAGCAGGCGAATGATTGTGGTGTGGGTTTGGAATCTTTTCCTCGGCCAGTCTACCAAAGACATCGTCCGATGGACGCGACCGGCGTCTCCGCCTGTAGTGAAAGTGGAGGTGTTTTACAACTCTGAATACAGCATGCCATCAACGCATGCCATGTCCGGGACAGCCATTCCCTTCTCCCTTTTCCTGCTCACGTACGGGCGCTGGCAGGTAGGTTATGCATCATCCCCATGTATTCAATTCAAGCATTGTTACTCCTGTTTTTTTAACAATTGTATTATTTACAAGAATTAAAGGACTTCTCTACAGTATTTGGGCTACATTTGGATGTGACTTGTTTTGTCTTTACAGTTATTTGTTTGCAGGGTGGGACTTGTATTCTGAAAATAGATTTCAGATGGATCATCATGTGTTGCAGTGCCCTTTTATCAAGATATATTTAAACAATAAGACATTAGAGGGTGTGGTGTATACAGTGTGGACAATATCTATTGACTACCAGCCAATCAGAATTCAGGATGTCTTTCAGCATTCAGGATTTCTTTCTCACTGCAAAAAGTTCAGACACCCACAATGCGATTGACTTGATAACCAGGATGAATAGCATGACAGGATGGGCTTCAGACAGTTTATCATACAACACCACCCAGGAATTTCCTTGTTTTATTTAAAACATTATTATAGAGGAGCTAAAGGTTTCATTAGTACACTGAAGTAATAAAAGTGTGGCATTTTGTGAATAGTTATGATGCATGTGATAGTTTTAACCAAAGACTAATCAATTTATTGGCAATCAAAAATATGCAAATCCTTTGGTGTTTGACCAGTAGTTAGTGTATTTTAGAAAAGTGGAGGCTTTGTGGAATAGATGCTACTGACAACAATATTAAGCACAAGTACAACCATTTTAGGAGATTCCTCAAATGTAACAAAATAGAATAACTTTTGTGAGTGTATGACGCCTCAGCCAGGCAAGTAAATTATGATACTAGATTGCTGTCTCCAACTAGGCTAACTAAACTACCAAACATTCACCTAACTTGCCGAAATATTTGAATTACATAAATTTTTTATTAATATATACATAGTCACGTTAATTCATGAACTAACTGTATACAAACCAATTCTCAAGAGTGGACTTTATAAAACAATATCTAATTGCTCGATTCGCACTGAAGCAGGGGTATCAATATTTAAAACAGAGGAGTCACACTGGCTACATATTCGTTTATCTTTCATGGAATACAAACTTTTAGTAGAAAAAAAGAGTCGCGTACTCTCAGATTTATTACAATGGTAGTATTTGTTTTAATGAACTTTGAATACATAGAGTGGAATCACAGTTCTTTCTAACATTGGTTTTCCCCAAAACTATTTCAGCAAACATGTTATTGTTGTTTACCTGGATGAGTGATACATTTCACTGTGCATTAGAGACCCTATAATTAAATATCTCAACCTGCTCCTTAACTGGGTGTGCCAGACTCTTGATTGGGTGGGCGGGTGCACAATCAAGCCCACCCGTGCCTATGTGAAAAATAATGATATACATGCTGTTATTGCGTGTGCATGCCTACGGTATTCTTTGCACCACTATACCAACCATATTACTATTTTTCCAGGACAACTGGGTTAACTCCCCTACCCTTATGATAACTGCCATGTGATATTTAGTGACCACAGAGAGTCAGAACACTCATTTAAAGTCCCAACCTAAAGACAGCTCCCTACACAGGGCAGATGTCCCCATCACTGCCGTGGGGTATTGGGAATGATCTTTAGGCCAGAGGAAATAGAGCCCCCTACTGGCCCTCTAACACCACTTCCAGCAGCATTGGTCTCCCATCCAGGGACTAACCAGGCCCGACCCTGCTTAGCTTTAGAAGCAAACCAGCAGTAGCATACAGGGGGCTACACTGCTATAGCCAGCTCTAGTAGACTTTGTGCTTCAATCAAATCTCTGCCCTTGAATATGTATCTATGTTCTTTAACTCTGGATGACGTTTTTAGTGCATGCTAGGCAACATCTTAGCTTAGCACATCACTTACATTTGTGTGTGGAAAAAAAACACTTCAACTTCTCTTTAGCGGTTTTCTTATGCATTACTGGCATCTTATAATGTTAATTTGAGAGCTTGTTTGGCTTGCCCCACACACACACACACACACCCTCCTAGCTTTTTTGACAACAATGCAAACACAAATGAACAGGACATCCCCCTCACTGTAGAAGCATATTGTTCATATAATCACCAACCCCCTTCGCCAAAGCATAACTTTCCACACACACACGTAGCATCCCCTCAGCCATACACAATCCAACATAAACCTAAACCCAAAGCATAACGAAGATAAATAGAAAAATAAACTCACACAAAACAGACCAAGACAAGAACAACACAGAAATTGAAAAGGGAAAGTTTAAGTAAAAATATTATTAAAAACCTCAAATAGGAACTCAAAGGGTGCCACCTGTTAAAACATTCTGGTGTAGCCCCGAATAGTACTTAATTGTCTCTGGCTGCAATAAGAGCGTAACATCACTTAACCAATAAAAAATTGAGGGAGGCTGGGAAGTACCGTATTTCATTGGAGTAGAGTTCTACGTCGAACTCTCTCCCAGCTTCGATCAGCAAGTCGGAGAGACTTGAGAGCCTCTTTTACCCTGATATCTTTTTTCTTCCCACTTGTAGAGGAATTAAGTCATGTCTTGTTAGGGACCACTCATAGATGCGGGATGGTCGAAGATTGATCACGTACTTCCTCCAAGCACGTATCATCAAGCAGTCTGATTCTGTCGACACCACTGAACACTGAAGCCTTTAGGGTCTCCTAACCTGTCCCTGAAGAGCCACTGTCCTGTACGGATCTGCTTTTCTTTCTGGAGTGAACACAAACCATAAAATTCAGATAATTTATTTATTCAAGGGACGACATACAAGTATGCATCTGAAATTAAAATATACCATGAAGACTGGAACTAGTGTTACTGTCCATTTAAATTCAAGTCTAGAATTCCATTTAATCTTAAAAAAAAGAGGTAGTATTCCACAGCAGGCCCATATATCCTAATCTTACAGTTGAATGCAAAAGTTTAGGCACCCCTGACAATTTCCATGGTTTTCATTTATAAATAATTGGGTGTTTTGGATCAGCAATTTCATTTTGATCTATCAAATAACTGAAGGACACAGTAATATTTCGGTAGTGAAATGAGGTTCATTGGTTAACTGAAAATGTGCAATGTGCATCAAAACAAAGTTAGACCGGTGCATAAATTTGGGCACCCCAACAGAAATATCACATCAATGTCCTTCAGTTATTTGATTGATCAAAATGAAATTGCTGATCCAAACACCCATATATTTATAAATGAAAATCATGGAAATTGTAAACTTTTGCATTCAACTGTATATGTTCAAGAAATGCAGGAAACTTTATCTCACAAAGTAGTGAGTCACAATCTCTTACAGTACAACGATAACAACCTTGCAATCAATTGCTTTACTGAGAAAGTTGAGGAAATAGTGGGCTTTGGACATTTTACGAAACAGCGTCACCTTGAACCCTGACCTTGTTGCCTTATGCCACAATTAATGGTACTCATTCACCGGTTTGCAGACTTAACAGGTGCACTCCGGTCCCATAATCACTCCATATTGCCAAGCTACTCCAAACATACTCATTATGTCTAACATATCAACACCAATCACAGTCCCAGTCAAATGTGGTTCAGTTATGTGGTAAGTTTTCTTGGGGAGAAGGTGCACTGCACTTTCTGTTTTTGTGTTTGCATGAAAGTCAGTTTCAGCGTTTTTTGGAGATCAGCAGATTTGCCTCAGACTTCTCTGTACATTGTGCCTGACAAGTGCCCTCGTCTTTCTAAGTCCCTATCATCCCCACAACATGACGATGCCACCATCATGCTTCACAGTATGAAATTTGATTGTTCTGGCTGCACAGTCTTGTGAATGTTTTTGCTAAAGTTCAGAACAGTCTTATGTTATGGTCAGACCAAACGCAATTAAGTCAATGTAAAGACACTTTTGCGTGCGTCTGGAGGTCCCGCGGCGCAATAGACTTGTTTAGCGTGGCGCAATGGATGCGATTTTGCCTTGTTCGCATGTCCAGTTTGCGCGAAAGAGGTGAATTGAGCGTCTGAACTTTGGTGTCTGTTCGCCGCGTTAATCGATCAGGAGCCTGCTTGTTGCTGTCACTTGGTGAAGTCACATCTTTTCGCCGCGTGAGTTTTATATGATATAAACTCCCGCTCGGACTCATTCAACATGGAGGAACGGCTGATATTGGCAGTGAGCAGTAAATAGTTTGTACATATTGTGCATTTTTCAGTTCATAATGTTATTTTATATGTTTGGCCTCAATACATTTTTTTGTAATATAACTAAATGCCTGGTGTGGTTCTAATGCACAACAAAGCAAATCTTTTATCACAAGTTGATTTCAATATATGAGACATTCATTTTGTATTGAATGATATATATTATATCTAAATCTAGATTATATGAAACATTATTATTCTAATGTAAAGACAACCAATATACTTTAGTGTATAAAAACATAGTTTGTCTGTACAGTGTTATGTGAGAAAAAAAAACAAAGAACAGGTTATTTACATTTATCATCAAAACAAAAATAAATTAGATTATTTTACCATAATGACCAGAACAAGGAAATGGCAAAGACCTATAGAGTTATTCAGGATATCAAAGAAGGATAATCATGCTCTTCAGAACCGTTGTGGGGAAGTCATGAGGAGGACTTCAAACACTACTCTGTCAGCTGCCATGGTACTGTTCTCTCTGCCGACAAGGGTGCCATGACCTAGGAAGAAACCTAGAGAGGCCAGGATCAAGGGGGTGGCCAGTCCTCTTCTGGCAGTACCGGGTGGGGGATCTGAAGGTACACAGCCCATTGTAATAAGGTCAAACAGTGTTCAATTATTGTCCAGCAATGAAGACATGATGGGTGGACTGTGACCATAGTCTTTATGTAGCATCAATACAGTTCGGTGGTCTTGTGAAGGAAGAACGTGAAGCCGCCTGGAGATGATAGCTGGCATCATCAGGTGGAAACGTGATCATCAACCGCAGTGACATGGGATCTAGCACAGCAGCGGGTTGGGCACAGGACGGGGACAGAAAGGAGTCATCAGGCCACATGATCCTGTCTCATGTTCCTAGGGTCCTCCTAGGATGAACATGACATCAGGAACATTAGAGTGGGCATACCTTGGATCTAGTACCTTGACACAGCTCTGACCCCAAAATGAATATATAAAACCCTAGTTCCCTGGCACAAACTATTGCAGCATAACATCTGGGGCTGAGACGGGGGGACAAGAGACGTGGTCCTGCACAAGGAAGCCTCGGGCAGGAGCAAGCAGGCATGCTTCCGACCCACCCACATTGCCAAGACCACACTTCCAAAGGGGCACCAACAGACCGTACCACCCCAGGGGTAGCATAGGGGTGAGGATATCCCAGTAGAGAGAGGGGAGCCTACCAGGCAAGCCAGCATGGGCGGTTCATTAACAGTGCCGCCATTCTCTTTTAGCCCTCTGGGCCAGACTACACTATAGCATAGAACTAACTGAAGAGATGAGTCTTCAGCATAGACTTAAATGTTGAGACTGAGTCTGCATCTCTCACATGGGTTGGTAGATCATTCCACAGAATTGGAGCTCTGTATGAGAAAGCCCTTCCTCCAGCTGTTTGTTTACAAATTCTTTGAACAGTAAGGAGGCAGGCATCTTGTGAACGTAATGTACGTGTGGGTATGTACGGTTGCACCAAATCAGACAGATAAGTAGGGGAAAGTCCATGTAGTGCTTTGTATGTTAATAGTAAAACTTTGAAATCAGCCCTAGCCTTAAAAATGTCTTTATTTTTTAGGCCCTCATTTTAGTCCGGATGTGTAGTAAATTGCTTATGTTATATGCACAATCTAAGTAGAATCATGGTCTTACCACAGTTATCTTGAAACTCAAAGGTGTTTCTCACTGCTTTGGTAGATATTTCTTATGTAGCATCAGACAGGGAATCTCCACCAAAGTGGGTGATGTATGGTTTCCAGAACTGTCAATCAAAGCAGAGCTGTACAGTGCCGTCTAAAGTGCGCAGTATAATCGCTGTTGCTGACCTGTCGCACGACGATGTGATGTCATTGGATCGCCGTAACTATTTATACTTGCGCATGGTGGTCGTAACCTTTTATATACTGTCTATGGTCGCGACACTAGTTGCAGTCTTCTCCTGAACAGAGGTGTCACAACTGAGGAAAGGCTACCGACTTTGCTATTTCTAAGGACTAGAAGAAGAAAAAGGTAAACAATGTCAGAACTGGCAGCAGCATTGATGTCAATGTCAACAGTGGCTAAGAAGATACTGGATTCAATGGATGAGGAAGAACAGCTGCTTTTGAGCCTGCTTGCAAAGAAATGAAGTTGAAATTGCTCAACGCATCTTGGTATACCTGAATCCAACAAAAAATGCAACTCATAATGATATCTCCAGTCTCAAAATTATTCAACCCCCTGATTAGAATCCCTCACAACACCACAAATAAAAACGGAAGCATCAACAGCTGCATCCAGATTTCTGAGACGGAAGGTTGTGAAAAACCCTTGAGTGACTGCAAAAGACCTGCAGCAAGACTTGATGACAGCTTTCAGTGAGCACAGTAAGGTGCGTACTAAAGGCAGAAGATTTCCATGCTAGAACTTGAAGACGTACACCACTACGGACCCAAAAGCACAGGAAATGTCGGCTCCAATATGCTCAAAATCATATAAAGAAGCTACAGAGGATTTGGCATTCTGTTCTGTGGAGCAATGAAACAAAACTGGAACTTTTTGGCAAGGTAGATCAACAGTATGTCTAGAGGAAGAAGAATGAAGCATATGCTGAAAAGAACACTGCCCACAGTCTAGCGTGGTGGTGGCTCGGTGACGCCCTGGGGCTGTATATGCTCACAGGATATGCAGTCGTCACAATACAACCCAAATGTTGAAGTTCACAAAAAAGGAGTGAAATCTATTTCATCATTTAGCCTAGGCAGTACAGTAGCCTTAAGTTCATCTATCCAAAAGGTCTCCGTTTTGTAAGAGATGTTTAAGCCTGTCACCCCCTCTCTTGCTCTGGTATTGGTATTACCTGAAGTCCCGTTTACATTCCCATAACTTTCAGGCACATATTTGAGACCGCTCGAGAAAAGCTTGAGACAAAATAATTTCAATACTGGTTGTATTTACACTTTCATGTCTTGAGATGGCAATCGCTCATTTGTGGGTGTCATGGAATGTCCTTTAAGATGTCTTGGGTTGGGTATGTGAAAATAAAAAATAAGTTAATAAGTCTGCATAGAACAAGTTGTCTTTTTAAAGAAATACAAATGTCAAATTCAAACCGATTTTCACAGATTCCTTTAGAAGAGATTATAATCACACATTAAGTACTTCTGTTCCTGAAAGGCCACACAGTAAGACATAATTAATAAACCATATCAAGACGATGGAGCTTTTAAAACAAGTCCAAGAGAAAATTTGGTAAAAGTACCAGTTGGGGTTGGCCTGTAAACAAACTCCACCCCAAAATCTGGAAATCATCCCACTAATCAAATAAGGGATTTAAGAAATGTGTGATTACATAGTTAGTCTAAACTTGACCTACCCTGAATCAGTTCTTTAAAACAGAAATGCTCAAATAGATTGCAATGTAAATATGACTGGATTGAATTATTATTAGACAGGAGGTGCATTTTATTAAAATACATAGGCACCAAACATTTAGGCAAGTAGTTCTACCCTTGAAATCTATTACGGAATTTGAGAAATAATGTGTCTCCACTAATAGTGGAATGCTGTTAACAGTTTTATTTACCTACCACTAGTGTGGTGGGGTATGATATTCCCCTATATATTTTTCCCTTTCCCTCTGTTTTTTATTTTATGGAAGTCTCATAATTGGTGTTTTTGTGATGAGATGAGGACAGATCCCATGTGTTTAACACCTCATACGTCATGCATGTAATGTGTTGACTGAAGTATAATACCATCTTGAATTTGTTTCCCCTTCCGATCACAGTACCCATTCCTGTTTGGTTTGAGCGTGGCCATCTGCTGGAGTGTACTTGTGTGCGTAAGCCGAATATACATGGGTATGCACTCCGTCCTGGTAAGTTAACTGGATTACATTTCCTGAAATATGACAGGCGTTGTAAGAAGTGTTGTTGAAGAAAATCAAAGTTGGACCTGTGATCCAAATGTAATCTGCCTTCAAATATGATTTTGACACGCTCACATTTAGCTGATGATGCAGACTATGGTTTTATCCTAGTTTGGGAATTCAGACATTGTGCGGAGTTCCTACTAGTTATGTAACATCATGCCAGTATGGTGATTTAGAGTCAGCTGATTTAAAGAGGAACTGACAACATTCCAGTAACATTGAAATCTTTTTTAAATCTGTTGACTTACAACCCAGAGGATATGGTGTGTTTATTTGTACAGACATGAACATGATTGTGTTAATCCTTCTCTAGAATGTTTGCGAATTACATAAAGTATTTCCTATTGTCATGTAGGGTGGACAATAGGCTATGGTTTTGGATAGTAATAGACAGTGCAGGAATTAACAAAAATTAAACACGTTGCTCTTGTCCTGGCACTTCCCATAGAGAAGCCAGTGCACCATACCCAATCAATCTTTTTGGGAATAAGTTGCCAAGCCTCTGGAACAACATTGACAATGCTTTGTTTTACCTTTCCATTGGTCATTTGGCTATAATAGCTTATTTATATTTCTTCTGTCTCATGGATGTTTTGTTTGGCCAAATATAATCAGTCAAATTCAGATTTTAGCCCACATTTCACCTGTTTCTGACCCCGGATGTAGAGATTTGCAGAACAAAATGCTTGTTCATGCTTAATTGAGCAAGAGGCATGCAGTGATGTGAAATATGAAACAAAGGTGGTAAAAATTGTAAGATATCATCCAGATTAGATAGAATGTGGCAAGGTTCACCTGTATCAGGCCTCAGACCTTTTTATCTTTCGAAAGATAAGAACGCGCTCAAATGCACATTTTATGGGTTCATCTTCAGCTCTGCATTCATTGCACACTTCCTTAGTTGCATTTCAGGAATTCGCAGCCCCTGGTTAGTGAACCTAACAAGATAATATGAATTCGTTTCGGAACTTTGAGAGTTGTATTTCATGTACAACAAGTGGCTCGAAAACACCCCCAAAAAAATCCAAAACCTTAGATGATTTAATATTTGGTTAGCCACAACATGTTAATATGAAAATTCCTGAGTTTCCAATTTTAGGTTAATTGAACTACCTTTGTATAGGGATTTGTAGCAGTCCTGACCTGTTAGCTGTCTGTCATATAATAAAATAATTTTCAAGAGAATCCACTTCCATGTGTTTTATGTATACTTTTAATTTCGAAATGTGTTAATATTATTCCGATTTCTTACAGGAGGTGATAAGTGGCTTTCTGTACAGTGTGCTGATCTTGGCCCTCTTCCACTCAACGTTGGACCAGATTGACAGTTTCTACCTGACAAGCCACCATGCACCGCTTGTCATTGTCACCTTGCATGTAGGATTAGGTTTCCTGGCCTTCTCCCTGGACTCGTGGAGCACCTCACGCGGTGACACAGCGCAGGCTTTGGGAACTGGTGCCGGAGCTGCTCTGGCATCCCACCTCAACCACCAGCTGGGCCTGCTGTCCGACCCACCCCTTTCTGCCCTGCCCTTGGTGCTGCCCCCGATGAGCGGCGCCCTACTGGGTCGGTCCCTGCTGCGCCTGTCGACGGGTGTGATTGTCCTGCTCGCCATCCGGGCCGTAATGAAAGCAGCCACTATTCCGATTGCCTGCCGTGTGTTCGGGCTGCCCCTCGGTGATGTTCGGCTGGCCCGTCAGCACATGGAAGTTGAGCTGTCTTATCGTTACATCGTCTACGGCACGGTCGGCTTCAGCTGTGTTTGTCTGGTACCCCTCTTGTTTAGCTACATGAACCTCTCCTGAGTACAGACTGTAGACACACATTCAGCCCCTTCCCCTGTACTTTAATCGTAAATGGGTAGTTGATGTAACACCCCTTTTTGTTGTCATTTATAATGGCAAACCCAAATAACTGTCCTGTGAAATTCCAACCTTAATCCCGTTTAATATTCCCACCCGAGTCAATGTTCTGTTTTCATGTCTAAATAATATTCTTGACTTCTCTATACTTGTAAAATTATGAAAAAATACAGAAAAACCAAACAAATGCTTGCCGTTTCGTCATGAGGGATGATGTCAATGGGGATGGTTAGATGACTTAAGGAGTAAAGGCCTTTTTGTATGGAATTTGTCATAGGAAGCAGACACCATTTAAATCTGGGTAGGATTTCCTTCTTCATGTCCTGGTGGGGAATGCATTATACTGAAGTTGAGTCCTTCGGTATGGAGATGGCCTCATGGCTTATGACCCGTTTAACTCGTATGCACCTACATATTTTGCTGTGTGACCTGGAATTTTAATTATGAATATTTGATTTGATTGCTGAAAAACATTAAATGTTGCACCTACATTATTTGGCGTGCTCCAACATTTCTAAACAACAGCACATTTGTGCTTTTTGTAGATAAGCAGAGTTCTGCATGCTGCCACGGCATAATGACATGGGTACGTAGTTGAAACCTCTCCCTGTCCAGGCTGTTTTTGAGTGCCTCCACACCATTCAAGCACTGAATAAATCTGCTTTTAAAATAATATTTTGTTTTTGAAGTTAAGCTCCATTTAACTCATTGTAATTCTGAACAAATGTTATGTTTCAATAGAAATCTGGAAATAAAGTGGCTTAAATTTTGATTGTCAAAATGATAATGCTAAAAAACTTTAGTTCAGTTAGTTTACCTTTATTTTAACCGGCAAGTTGACAGACCTTATCTCATATGCAGCAAAGGTCTGATGAGAATTGGGAGGAGTTAAGGGGTTGAACTTAGCCAATGATTAGGTTGCCATGTTTGTGTATGAGGGACAGACCTGAAATCTACCCAGGACACTGTGGTTAACACCCCTACTCTTACGATAAGTGCTGTGGGATCTTCAATGACCACAGAGAGTCAGGACACCCATTTAATGTCCTATTTGATAGACTGCAGCCTATGAAGGGCAGATGTCCCCGTCACTGCCCTGGGGCATTGGGAATGCTCTTTAGACCGGAGGGAGCACCACATCCAGCAGCATTTGGTCTCCCATCCAGAGAACAACCAGGCCGAGAAACCCCTCACTGCAGTGTGCAATTCGGGGTGTGCCTCAATGTGGGTGGAGTCAAACGTCTATGCAGTGTGCCCTTACCATCTAGTAATCCTAAACTTAACCATTACAACACATATGCTGGTACCACTTTATATAATACTTTTTCCCATTTCCTAATCCTTACTTTAACCATTACAACGCATGTGCTGGTTGTAAATGGTGGGTGGGGTCAAACGTGGGAGGAGTCAAGCGTTTGACCCCGCCACATTGAGCCCAGCCCCAAAACAAGAACCCACTGCATGACGTTTGACTCCACCCACATTGAGGCACACCCCGAATTGCACACTGCAGTGAGGGGTACCTGACCAGGCCTGACCCTGCTGCTTGCTTTCTTTTGATTTTACTTGGACTGTAAATTCATGCAGGGTATTTGAGGGCTGGCACAAGTACTGTGTTACCAATATTTGGGAAGACATCCAAATATCTGTAATGACCACTTAAACCATATAGCCCACCCTGTAGCCATTAATTACTTACTCGTCTACCTGTGGTGTGCATAGTTTACCTATCGCTCTATGCTTAGCCAGTAGTAAGTAAACAATATTGTAGACAACATTTTTTGAATTTCACTAAAACCTTAAAACTCAAGGCTAAAAGGATGTGTATCATAATTATTTCACTTGTTTGTATTATTTGTTATTTTGAACTTTGCAATGAAATGGGCAGCTACTGTAAATAACCACTAATATACCAGCACATTCCCCTCTTGATAAATATGCAGTGGCTGCTATCTTTATCAATAACTTGAAGGACACATTCTATTCCTTCTCTCTATGTTGCAGCACATGCGGTCAAGCGAGGAGAAAATGTCCCAGCCCTAAGGAAGGGGTTCTGAGACCTCTCCTCGAGCTGTTCCATTTGTTTGTTGCGTTCCAAATCTAGCACACCTGAATCAACTTGAAATAATCATGTCTTTGACTTGTTTCAGGTGAGTTGGTTCAGGGCTGTAACAAAAGTTGTAGAAATCTGGGGGTCCCCAGGAGATGTTTGAGAAGCACAGGCTTTCGGTATCATGTTTTCCAAACATTTTTGACTAAACATGACAGTTATCCAAGGATGCAACTGTTCCATGTAGGATGTGAAACTTTGAACTTAGGTATATGAAAGAAAAAGCTGCAAATTCCATTCACCTATTTCAGGGGTCCCCAAACCCTTCCATGGAGGGCCTAGTGTATGCAGGTTTTTGCTTTTACCTTGTACAAGGCTGATGGAGTAGCTCACTAATTGGTTAGGATCTCCCCTCTCCTGGCAGTCTAGGCCCTAATTATGCTCTAATTGAAGGGAAAGTCCAAAAACCAGCATACACTAGGCCCTCCATAGAAGGGTTTATGGACACCTGATCTAATCTATGCTCTGTAAATTATAATTACAGAAATTTCTGATTGATGACATTCCCTAATCAAAATAAATGTGTGCTCAGTCTGATGTAATTAAGAAGCTAGCTAGCATTTGGACACCATTGTAATGAGAATGGCTGGCTGTAATGCAATGAAATACAGAATATAATACTGGACTACAACCCTAATAATAATCATGCATTCAACTTATATAGCGCTTTTCTTCCAAGGAACTCAAAGCGCTTCACACAGTGAGGGGGAAAGCCCACTTCATCCACCACCAATGTGTAGCACCCACTTGGTAGAAAATTCCAAGTTTTCAGACTTGCATTTTCAGAATATATTGCACTTTTTTGCAATTGCTATATAGCAAGTTAGTTTCTTATTCATTTGGTGGGACGCCTTGATAATGTATATGTGAAAATACATGTGTTGTTGGATATTTAATAATAAAAGCAGAAAATGTTGCAGTGAAATCAAATTGAAAGCTTACTGTTAAAGTCTCATAAATGCCCATACTGCTTGGGTCTCTCACTGAAGAACACTGTTGTCGCACCTTACTGCATGCAATTGTGAACCTCATTGTTGCGAGGTCAACAAAATGTATCCTACCGTGTATCTCTGAAATACATTAAGTCTTGTGCTATTTGGTCAGTTCTGTCATTTTACTTCTGTCTTTTTATACTAAATGGGAAGCTGTACTTGGCTTGCCTTAAACTATAAAGATTAAAAGCCTTAGCCTAAAGCTTATTTCCTATTTTTTATTAGTTGTGTTCCATCTCCTTGTTTCAGCATCATATTTAACAAATATTTTAACAAATAATCAGCAACAAAAACAAAAAACAGGAACTAATTATCATACAAGTTAGTTTATGCTTGTTTCCCACAGATAAAGCTGTGCAAATTCTGTACATAGTAGGTACAGGGACTCTGCAAATGGCTTAACTCAGTTCTGGTTACTTTGATCACTTTGCCCATTTCTTACCTTCATGATATCCTTTGCTATAAACCTAACTTTTTTTCCTCCCAACTTATATTAACTCAAGATAATCATATGCATATCTGATACGCCTATGTCCTTATGTTTATTTATTGTCAGTGCATTATTTAGATTAACAATGGGGCCTGAAACAAGATCCCTGTACCAAATGAGTTGGTAAGAATATGTATATCGCTACACTTTTATCCAAAACCCATGCAGGTTACTCTCTTGTTTCATAGCTACCATTGGTAAGCCCCTTCTGGCATTTATGTTTTTTATCATACAGTTTTGCTGACTGTATTGTGCATTGATGTAACATGGGAGTGATGCCAATAAATATATGAAAGAAAAACTGTTTTTGAGACCATGTTAAACCGTATTAAATCATGAGTAGACAACTTAAGTATTTGGTTTTATTTATCTAGACTTGCTAAGTGAAAATATTGTTTTTGTAACATTTAAACTTTATCGTTAAGCCACAAAATGCATGAAATGGTTAAATACTGTACTTTTTATTATAAAAATGTAAAATTTAAGGTGGACAAGTAGCTGAGATACATGTGTTTGCGATTATCTTTTTATTTTATTTTTTTTCTGGCCATTTAGCAGCTACCCAAAGATTATGGCACAGACTTGCACACATCAATTATTGTGAAACAAAACTAAACTACATATGTTAAATATAAATTTGTCAAACAAACTATATATGTGCCGGTAATGCAATATACTTGTCACCATCAAGTGAGGTTTTGACATGTACAGGTTAATTTGATAATTCTATCGACCAATCAGGACTGTATGCACATCTTGTAACATCTTTTAGTTTCTTTATGCCCAAATTGAGCATTTCAAGGGCAAAAGGAGGCCCAGGTAAATAAATAATAAAAAATATATCTTAGTGATTTTTTTAGGCAATGTGTTGATTTAACATTTGAAGGACATTATGTGAGCTTTCACAAAATGCTTTGTAAATTACAAGGAAGAAATTAAGGTATTTCTTTGACTTCAGTAAAGTCCAGTGGATTAGGTGTTTAGAAAGTGAAGCAGCTTTTTATGATGTAGGCCATTTTTAAGATCTAATTTAACAGCCCAGAGACTGAAAATGCCCATATTGAAATCCACATTAACCACATTTAAACTAATGCTTCTATGCTTTAAATATTCAAGTAGTCGAACTTGAACCTGTAAAAGAAAATTTCAGTTTCATATGTGACCAAATGTGAACATTTTTGAACGAAATAGGCACTGTCAAGTACAAGGTAGTCTTAAAGAAAAAATTGGAAGGTGAGTTTGGCCTTAATGAACATAAATGTGAGGATATGTAGGACGTTTTCAGGTTGAGCGGTAAAAACGAGGAAAAGTATGCCGGATGAGAAATCGCGCCCACCACAGGATGGCGATGTGGCTAAATCTGTCAATTCAACCGGTTCTCTTTGTGCAGAAAGAAGAACATACCTGATATCCCGGCATGCTCTTCGGTTCCGTACGGCTCCTCACCAGGCACAGATACAGTGGGTGACCTTCTTACAGGGCATCAAAAAGAAACTTAAGGTACAGTCTTTAAGATGGTATACTATCCCTAAAATTTAACAATTATTGGTGCAACCATAAGAGTTAACTGTAGCAAAAAATTACTTAATTTTCTTCACCGCGGAAACAGTTTTCTGCCCGACAACCTCTGTAATGAGGCCTGAATTAACCCGTTAGCGTGAATAACTAACTATCTAAACACGATTACTGTAGTGAACTAGTAACTAGCTAAACTCAAGTATTGGGTTTGGTGGTGTGAATGCTTTGTCTGATGTGAAACGTACGAACTAAGTAATTGGCCAGTTAACACTAATTGTTGCAGTCTACCTGAAGTACCTAGCTAGCTAGCTAGCTAGCAAGCAGTTTCTCTTCACTACTGTATGTTGTAGCTAACTAGCTTGTACTGTAGATACTGTAACAAATATAACTAGCTAGTTAGCTGTGTTTTGTAAAAAATGAAACATGATATGCAATGTTTTGTTTTGAGGTCGTTGGATTGAATGAGCTAATCAACCCAATTATTCAACACGAAGTCGGAGAACTCACAGTTTTAATTTAACTGAAATCTTGAGTCATTTTAGCATATGCTGTCATCTATATCAACTTACATTCGCATTTCAGTGCGTTTGTTCAAGGGCAAAGATTCGACCCAGCAACCTTTTCTTACTGATTCAATTGTATCAAATACACCATAAGTTAGCTTCTCATTTGTGTTGATCAACTCATGCACCCGTACAATGTGTTTAAATTGTTTTTATTGGACAACGTGTATTTGGAGCTGAGTCATTGACAGTACATAAGCTAAGTTTCTATTGAAAAAAAATATTTATACTTTTATACGTTTTTATTTAATATTAATTTGCATGCATAGTACCCCCAAAATTACTGTAAACATACAGTTAAACCTTTTCAGAATTTAGCTTCAAATTAGTACTATCCAATGAGGACTCAATGTTGTTGCTAGCAAAAAGCATGGCCATTTGTGACTGATATAATAGTGTCGAGATGAATTAAGTACACTTGCTCTAGTCTTTCCAGAATGTTTGGGCAGCTAGAAACAAATGAGTTAACGCTTTGTTCCGTTTAACACAGATGTCAGGACGTGCATTTGCAAATTGGTGGGGCAAGATGAAACCTTACTACTTCGGGGCATACAAGGACATATGGGTTGGCCTGGGTATCATGTCAATCGTGTACTACAAAATTTCCTACGGTGGTGAGTTGTCTAGTGCAAATTCTGATAAAATTACAGTTGTCCTTCCTGATATTCAATATTCAGTAGCCTGTTCTGAAGGTTGCCTTGGTGAGACTCTTACAGAACACCACACTACAGTTTTAGAAAAAGCTTTTTTGTAGCTTAAACTCTGTACAGGGCTTGACATTTAGCTATATTGGCCAATTTGACTGTAAAACAAATTAAATGAAGTGATTTCAATAGAAGTGTTAAAGATTTTCCAATCCAAATTCAGTACATTTAAATTACTTTTACAGGAACTTAAATGTAATTTTAGAACATTGTATTTATTGTTGTAATGGCCTATATAGCCCTGTTGTATGTCTTTAACTTTGTGTATGGCCTTCTCTCTTTGCAAACTTTAGGAAAGAAAGAAGTAAAAGGAAGTAAGTGCTGAATCAGAATACTCTACAGTACTGTTAGTTCAAGTCAATTTCAGGTGCAAATGCCAACACATTTAACTGGCCAACCAGATTAACACTAGAACCGCCAGGCCCTTCACTAGGGATGCAACGATTGTAGATATTGATGGTAAGAGTATAGTCTGAGTACTAATCATGGTTTCACGATTATTATGCAATAATGTATATCACAACACTAGGGATCTATAGTCTTCCAGAGTCGCGGCCAAAGCCAATTCGAAAGACCGCTGTTAGCCATCAGCAGCAACCATTTTCTTTGTTTTCCCGTAATTACGTTAAGCCCGCCCACCGACTCTATATACGATGTCATTGGCCTGACCAGAATCTGTTTTTTCCAGCTCGCAAGCCAGTGGAGAGTTGCTAGACTGACCCTAGCTGCAAATTACATTTGCTGCCACTACGGGTGTCTAGATTTCTAGGCTAGGTTAGAGATGGTTGGTGAATAAATCTTTAAAACGAAATCTCGCTCAAAAAATGTTACTTTAATTCAGGTTATACTCAACCTACAGATCAAGAATTTCTCTGAGTTCGGGAGCCTATCGCCACATATGGCCCAACTAAGAAGAGTAAATCAATGTCAGACAGAAAATCTGCAGATCGTACCTGTCGCTCTGAAAATCTTGGTCTATAGATTTTCTGTATTCAAATTCAAATGACTTAACAAGTCATAACTCCAATTGTAATTAATTAACACCTGCCAGTCCTTGCCGAATGTTTGTTTTGCAAGTTTAGAAATAACAGGTGCCAGTACTTAAAATGTTCCTGCATGCGCGAGGAACAGAGCGCACTGTCTTCAATCTGGTCAGGGCAAGTAGGAATGCAAAATTGACGTTGCACTTTTATGTCAGACTAGGCTTTTTAGCAGATAGCCAAACTCATAGCTAGCTCTGGCTAGTACCGTAACCGTGTGTAGAAAAAAATTATATCAAAAGAACACACGCTGTTGTACTTTAGTATTTTTGGTAGGCTACATCGATGCTTGATAATGATCAGAATTATACAAACAAACATGAGTGTATCGTACTTATCCATAACATTAGAATATATAGAATGAGCCAAATAATGTGTACAAAATGGGGGAATTCTGTAAGTATTGTTTTTGGTTTGTTGGAGTTATAACATTAGAATATTAAAGTTTTATCAAAGAACACATGCTGTTGTATTTTTTATATTTTATTAGGCTCTGAAATATGTTTTGTTTTACACAAACAATCACGTTAGAGATTATAGCTTTCATTTGAATGCATATATGGGACCATATGGATAAGCAGTTCTAATAAGCCAAATAAAATCACCCTCTGACATGGGGTTCGTTTCTGTTTGCGTTTTAAAGATTCTGAAAGTGGAACAATGTAAAATACACAATTCAGGAAAAGTCAAGGACGGCAGTGTCTATAGCTTTAAAATCTACTAATTTATTTTAATAACTCAATTAGTCGAATGACCTGTGCCTTTGGCGGTTCTAGTGTGTGTGTGTGTGTGTGTGTGTGTGTGTGTGTGTCAATGTTGCTTGGGAAATGCAGGAGTGTAAGTGAAGATGACATTGCGAGGACCTCACTGACAATGTGAAATGCATCTGACACAGTTGTATGCATTATAAACCCAATTTCTTATATTTTTAAATGTGGTTTATTTGTATGAATTGACACACATTTTGTGTTATTTCAGAGGCTGAACATTGATTTCGTCTTGCTGAGTGATCGCCCCATCTCCCATGTGAAATAGCGCCCCCTTTGTGATGTAGTTTAATTTACACCATAATGTCTGTCTGTATGGAACAATAAAATGGTCTGCTGGGATCTCTAAAAATGATCAAATGTTTTGCCATTTTCTTCAATGACATTAACTTTCTCCTCAGTATTTTCTGGTATAGTGAAAAGTGCTTTATAAAAGAATTAACTAGTCAGGAAACAAACCACTTGGAACTACACATGCATGTTTACGTCATTAATGTATTCAGGTAAGTGTATTCTACTATGTAAATGCAAAAGGAAAAGAGGGCAACAAATTAATTTCAATTTAGTTTTTTACAGCTGTCACACAGTGCTTTAATGATGCCCTGCCTGAACCCCTCTGGATGAAGCATGAGACTAATGTGGGTAATAAAATAACGTTTTTGTTCCATAATGTTATCCATGCAGAATGTTCACTTATGAAGTTAATTTTAATATCTACAAATGAAATGGTTCTATTGAAAAGCGGTATTGTCACCAGTCATTTAAATCACTAAACTACTGTGTGTGTGGGCGTGTGTGTGGGCGCGCGCGCGTGTGATGAAGTGTTATGGTTAGTTTAGTGAAGTCAAAAATTTCAAGTGTTTTGGATTGCTAAAACTGTTCTAACCTGTTGGGTGGAACATTGGCAGGCAGAAAGTTGGAACAGTATGGAAAATGCTAATATAAACGAGTGATTTGTAAATTTTCTTTGCCTTGTATTTAAACAAAACACGGATAACGACAATGGGTCGTAATGGACCCAAATAAGTTGCGCTAAGCAACTAGGCCACCTTGCTGCCACTAGATAGTGATTGCCTGAACATGTTGTGTGCAGACTTTTGTGGTAAGTACTGTCTCTGGGCAAGATTTATTTGACCAATTTTATCAGTCTATTTCTGATGGTGTGAATGTTCTGTAATACCAATTTCGTCAGAATATATTACAATTTAACTCCCTAAAGAAATACAGAAAATACATTAATGCGTTACACACAATATGCAATGAGATTTTACTCATACTAGTAATGCTACTGTAATTAATGGTGACAAATTGAGAAAGCAGGCCTGAACCAGATTGAGTCTACACTGTACAGTTTAAGACGTCTATTGGGTGGCAGGATTTCAGGCATTCTGAACGTGAGTTTGACATCAGTACACACATTAGTTTGTAACATGTTTCTTTAAACTGCACATTATGCATGTCAAAAAGGCAAGAACGACCACAATATGCGTTCTCATCGCCTGTTAATGCACATGGACGTTTTCTGTGAAATTACCTAATAATACAATCTATGGATATTACGTTATTCCGTTTATTGGAATACACGGAAAAATATCCCTTATAAAAGGACATACCGATACGGTGTCGGAGCATGGATGTATTAAGAGAGTGGGAGGCCAAAGGTTTCTTATGCGTTAAGAAACACGTTCTTGTGGTCAAACTATGGAAAGCCATGAAGTCCAAAACGTCTAGTTTATTAGCGTCCGCCTTAACAAGTCAAATTCCTACCTCTTATCACTACAGAAAATTCCCTGTTAAACAGATATATTTAGTACTTCTTAAGGCGTTTGTACGTTCAAAATATACCTGTTAACACCATAGATTGTTAACACAATTACATTTGGGTAATGCTCCCACTTCCATTTTCTAAGGGGTAAAATGTAGCTTGTATACAATCAGTTCATCTGCCTTTTTCGCCACTAGATGGCAGTGTCAGACCACAAAAGGACATCTCGATTTAATTCAACATCTGTCAGATTACTGTGCCTCTCACAATGTTTTTTTTATTTTTATTTAACCTTTATTTAACCAGGTAAGTTGACTAAGAACAATTTCTTATTTACAGCAACGACCTGGGAGCAATTAGGGTAAAGTGTCTTGCCCAAGGACACAACAACATTTGGCTCAGTCGGGAATCGAACTGGCAACCTTCTGACTACATGTCTGACTCCCTACCCACTGAGCCATCTGCGCCCCGTTGCAGTGTCTTCGCTGTCTTATTAGTATAATTTTCGTATTTGGTATTTAACCTTAAAATTTCCATTTTGACACCTGGTATTTTATTAATATTTTAAGAGTATATAATTCACTCCCTCATGAAGCAGAGGGCAGTTGGGCTTTCTCTCCTTTACAATACAGACAATATCATGATGTAGCTTGACAGTATATGTTTTTTATAAGATTAGACTAATATATTGACAGGCTGGACTGTGGCTCCACCGTTTTATCAGGGCTGCATGGGTTTACTTATGGCCCATAAGAATGATATAATAGGGTAAACTTTCACTGTCACCCGGATTATATTTCCTTTCCCATATCCTATGCGCAAGGGTGGTTAAGTGTTCCTTCAGTGGGCTAATTGTCCCAATGATTAAACCATGATTGGTTACTTTTTTCTTTAGACAATGTGTGCATTGCACATTGGATAATAAAAAAAATCTGAAATAGAGTTTGCCTGTTCAGTAGTCAGATTGTGTAAATTAATTAAAAATAGTGACTAGTGTGCCATCTGTAATTTTGCCTGGAATGCTGTTTTGCTGCTTAATAAAGGCTGACTATTAACTAACAGCGCATGGCCATGCAGTCTGTAATGTGTGGTATTTCTAGGAGCTAATTACTATTTAAAGGCAGGATAATTGTTCATGTTCAGAAATGATAGATAATTATTTGTTTGCTTATTTGCATTGGACAGAATATATTAATTAATTATTGAATTAAAGTTTAACAGATTTGCTGATGTTTATGTACAATTTCTTTATCCTTTAAACTACTATTAAAATGTACAGTTTTATAACTGCCAGGAATTTTGATCTCCCAGTTATGTTAAACTCCATTTGATGTCTCTGTGCTCTCTATGCTGGTTATAGTGCCATTCTCTCTGAAAATATGAGAAAAAACAGAAAGATGTGGAAGAAAACAGATAAGTACCATTCAAATGGACCGAAGAATAGCTAAAATGGCAAAGACTTGGCCAATGATCAGCTCCGGGGTGATCAAAGAAGATCAAAAGTTACTTGCGAGTACTAGCAATTAAAAGATACCTATGTAAAGCAAAGTTATCGGCAAGAAGCCCCCACAAAGTCCCATTGTTGAAAAAACGACATGTGCTGAAGAGGTTACAATTTGCCAAAGAATACCTTGACTGGCCTAAAGAAAAATGGCGCACAACATTTTGTAAACTGATTAAAGGAAGATTGTTCTTCTTGGGTCTAGGGTGTGCAGACAGTTCATCAACTGACCCCTAAAACACTGAATTCAAGCCACAGTACACTGTGAAGACAGTTCTCAGAAACAGTGATTATATGACTAAATATTAGTTCAGTGATTCACAGGAAGGCTACATCTTCAAGCATTTTTCAGTTTATACAGTGACGTCTGTGTCACGTCTGCATCTTAAATTAAATGGAATAAATTGCAGAATAGAAATATAAGACATTGAGTGAGACGTTCATTGAGATGAGTGCATGTTGCAAAGTCATTAAAGAGCCGATGGGAACGCCATCGATATGGATGCAGTGGTAGGTTCAAGCATCTCACTTCAGGTCGAGCCCAGCGCTTGTTATACACACGTTACACTTGTTGTTTCTATGGAAAGCCAACAGGTCCAAATAATCTAGTTTAGCGTCCGCATTAACATTAAGCTTCCGCGTGGCACAGTGGGCTAATGCTGCGTTCAATTATCTTTCTGTGTCGGAGCTCGAAGTCTGAGCTCGGAACGTTGCCTAGCAATGCACAGCGCACGCCCCCTTCTACTTGGATGTCCGACTTTCCCACGCTGAGAACTCAGAGGAAATCGAGCAGGAATATAAGATGGCTGCGCCATGTGACTTGTAAATATTAATTGTTTTCATCGTTTTTGGAACGCTTTGGTTGTTTAAATGACAATTTCAATCACTCGTATTACTGCAATACGTTACTGAGTCCGCATCACTGTTTGTGGGTTTGGGAAACGGTCTTTTTGTGAGTGAAATATTGAATGGAGACTTGTTTCAAACCGGTGTTGCTAAACGTGGCTAGTGTGGTAACATAAGATAAACTAAAACATGAAAAAAGTGAACATTTTAGAAGTTCACATGGCTGAGTTTTGATAAGGTGGGGGTAATAGTCATAATCAAAAAATGTAATGTGGTGCTTTTGGAGCGCCTGGTACTTGTCAGTCCTACCACAACAACAGCATTCTGGGTGGCGTCCATGTTTTTTTCTCCGACTCTGACGAGCAAAAAAATTATAGAACACTTAGTGTGGAAGTGAAGTCATATCCGAGTTCCGAGTCAGATCTTTGAGAATAAACGAAGGCAGCATAAGTCGCTGCATTGCAGGTTCAAGCCTGACTATGGTTTCTTTGACGTTGCCTAGACCTCCAGCACAAGGCAGTGCAAATTGGCATAGCGCTGCCCAAGATTTGGGATAGATAAGTCGATTTATTTACCTTGCCAAGTTGCTCTCCAGTGACTCCTGGTTTGCAGATCCGGCACCTGTAAATTCAATCGCGGAAGTATAGTTGGTGAGTGTCAATCATCCCATGCATGATCTGAATAAAGGCTTCAGTGTTGGAGGAGCAGTGTGAAAAGAATCGGCCAGTTGGATGAACCATATGAGCGCCCTTCACTATCCCACATCTGTCAGGTGTGTTGCGGAGCGACCCACGTTGCAGGGTTAGTGTGGAAAAAATTTGGAGGAGAGAAAATGGGGAAAATAATAAAAAATAAAGAATCACATTGGGATGTCTAAGCCAGTGTTTCCTTCTCAACCTCATAACACACTGAAATTCCAGGACTTTTTCAGATAGACCAGATGAAACAAGATTGAATACGTAACTGTTTTTTAATGTTGTTGTACAACTGCTAACTAACTATGAACCAGTCAGACAAGACAATATGGCTGTAGTAAGTAGAGCCTCTTCTCTTTACACGGACCTGGTTAAAGAAAAACAAAGTTACCCAAAAAGGGTCAGAAATAGGATACATCGGTCCTATAAACATCAGGACGAAACACTTGTAAATGAAAATAGCTGGCTGGTTTTCTGCTTGGCTAGCTACACATCAGCCTAGGCTCAACAAATCCTGTATTATGTATCTGAACTGGAATGTGCACTGAAAGTGATTATTTTCATTTTTACTCTAGTGTTAATGCAATCTACAAGTGTGACAATTTAATGAAAATGGAAAATCAAGATTTAACAGGTTTGTCTGTAATTCTCCCCCTTCCCAGCAGAGTGCAGCAGAGGTTCCAGTATCAGCATGTCAGCACAATACTTAGCCAGAGGCTGAACAAAAGGTATGGGACTGACCTGGGACCCTAAATGTTCAAACACAGGCACACTTGTTAAAACCCATTTCCAATTCCACATGTGGGAAACAGATTGTTGTTTTCACAATTTCTGGTAGAGGGGCCACAGAGAAAGGGAGGGGCCTATAACCCCTGTCAGAGCACAGGACAGGACAATGTGAGTAGCTTCACGGAGGGCCTAGTGCAGGGGTGTCAAACTGTTTCCACCAGAGGGCCAATTAAGCCCAATTAAGACCTAGACTGCCAGGTGAGGTGAGATCCTAACCAATTAGTGACCTAATCAGTCAAGAACAAGGTAAAAGTGTAAACCTGCATAAACTGGGCCTTCTGTGGAACCGGTTTAACACTTGTGCTTTAGCTAGTGACTCTTATATACGTTTAGTTTAGGGTTTTTTAAATACACTACCGCTTAAAGGTTTTAGAATCCAGGGCTCGTGTGGCATAGTGGGCTAAGCCGCTGTCTTGCAACTCAAGCTATGTCATTATAGTCCATGGTTCAAACCTGACTATGACTTATCCGACTTTGTCCGGAACCCCGAGCACAAGGCAGTGCAAATTGACATAGCTCTGCTAGGGATTTTGGATAGATAGGTCGGCTTATCTACGTGTTCTTTTTGTTGACCTGGATTTTACCCTCCCCAAGTGAATAGCAAATCTTACTTCAGATGTCACGTTAGCTTTCAGAAGTCTGCATTTTCAAAACAGACTCAAATAAAAAAAATCTGCGTTTGAAAGATTTTATCTGCATTCTAATGTGGGTGTACTCGCTGTTCTAGAATGCAGGTAATGGACCGCAGTAAAGAGTTTGCGGTTTGATATTCAGATTTCGTTAGGCTGCGGTCCTGCAGTTCAGTGTCGTAAACATGCAAATAATATCTCATGTCGTTATTCATGATTTGTGAATTTGTGTGTCGCTGTCCTCCGGTCTGAAATCATTTGTTTTTTTTAATACTGGCTTTTCATTTTAAATGATGTGTAGCTCCAAAAGTTGGTAACTTAGAAGACTGAACCCAGTGTAATCTTAACATGCCAGATTTGTGAATTTTCACAGCAAAGTTCTTGCCTGTAAACCAGTTGGTAAGTCTGCTAGACAGGAATGTAGAAAATAGTCATTTTTCATGTTTAACATCAATTTATAATAAGGATACAGACTGCTGGATTACAAAACACATGTTTTAGATTGAGTTTGATTTGTGAACTTCAACAGTTCATTTTGATTCAATTAACCCTTCCCTAAGTGTTTAACTTCACTATTCTGATTTGTGAAAACTTTCACAGTTCATTTTGGGTCAGTTAACCCTTCCCTGAGATTTAAATGGGATCTCTTGCCAGTACACCTGCGTTTTCAGAAGGCAAGACAATATTTTTTCAATGCAAAAAACATGCAGAATCCGGCGTTAATGTGACCTCTGACAATAAAAAACGGTACTCTCAAGCTTGGCTGCTGCTGGGGTAGATGGGTGCCTTGCACCTGGCCAACTCACTGGCTGCGTTCATCACTGGCAAACTGCACTCTGTATGGAAGACCGGACACATAAGCCCCTGTCGCGTTACCTCAAGTGGAAGAAAACAGCTGCAGGTCCTCTGCGCTTAAAAACTTCAGCCACTGCTGGTCCCCCTTAAGGGACTGGGATTCTTTCCACTATGGCCAAGAACATTTTCCAAACCAGGTAAGATTCTGTCACTGCCTTTAAAGTAAATGTTTTTCCTTTTCTACAGAGCAGAGGACTCTACCCCAACAACTTTGTTTTAACCATATCATAACCATGTTGCAACTTGCAACCATACGGTCTATGGTTGCAACCTGTATAAATGTATTTAATTATTAACTATGTAACATTTACATAACCAAGGCCTAAGATGACAGCTGTAATTATAATTTCATTTTTCTTAGCCAGTCACTTTTGTATTTTTCCAGGGAAAAACACATTTCCTCCATGCAAGCTAATGTGTTCTCGAGCGGTCAAATCAACTGGTAAAGCCTCCACTGGTCAAACTCCAGATCAGCTCTAGCCGACTTACCTAGTCCTGCGGAGCCCAGTGAGCTGACCTGTAGTGAGTAGATGCTGTCGGATGAGAGTGATACAGAGGAGGGAGATGGGGGAGGGCTTGACTGTATGTATCCCAGAATCGTGGAAGAAATGCAACGTGATCTCTCAGAATTCTGTGAAATTACCACGGACTCTTAACTTAAAAATCTGTATCCAGTTTCACAGAATCGCATGATGACGTAGTAGAGTGTAAATAGCGTAGATTTTGCAGGTTTGAAGGATGGGGTTGGTGGGCGTATAAACATGTGACTCACGTACTAGAGATTGCGAGTTTGAATCCAAGCGGACACTTTGCATGTATTTTCTATTCCAGCGTGATGCAGACGTGTTGAAAATGTACATTTTTATCCTTTTTCCTCACTGTCACCATGGTTACAAACAATACATTATGAAATAATCCATTTTACATGGAGTTAACAGCAAGGTTTCTGAGTGGTTATGGTTAGGTTAGGGGTTTGGGTATGGCTTAGATCGAATTTACAGCAAGGTCTCGCTGTGTGCCCATCGCAGACGTTTCTGTGAAACTGCCACAGATTTTGGTCCTTGTTCATTTCACAGAATTTTATGCCATTCCGTGAAACTGTCACAGATTTTGAAATTAAGACTCCATGGTCATTTCACAGATTTCTGAGATATCAGGCTGAAGAAATACATTTTTGTTTTCAACAGAGAGAACGCATCCTGACTTTAAGGTTGACAAATCTGATTTGGACAGTGATGAATACGCTTCTGTAAGTGAAACTTCTTCCTTGTTTGATTTGAGTTAATATAATCATTCCGTGTTTACTTTTTACTGGTTTGTGGTGTGACCTAAAGCCAGAGTGCGTCATACTTTCTCTCCATCCAGGAGAACGAAGAGGAAGCAGTAGACATGGAGACGGTGGAGGAGAGGAGACAGGGTATCGCCAATGCGCAGATGAGGGCCAATGTCAATCACTTGAAGTAAGACTGCAGTGTGTGTTTGTGCACGTGCGTTTGTGCATGTGAGAATGTTTCAAGAGAGCTTTCGTTTAGTTTGTTATTGTTACCCAAACAGAAAAGAAACTGTCAGGATGATGAAACTGCACCAAAACCAACAGACAAGGCAAAGCTTCCAGGTCTGTCATTTCTAAAAGCTGACCTATCCTAGTGTTCCTTTACAGAGCTGTTAGACATTCAGAGCTGGGATGGTTGGACCGTTATAGAGGTGGGACAAAACAAGGTTTAATGTGGAACTGACAGGATTTAAACAACAAAACGTCCTAATAAAAAACAATATATGGCCAAAAGTATGTGGACACCTGACCATCACACCCATATGAGCTTGTTGGATATCCCAATCCAAAATCAGGTCTCGCTCACAATCACTGTGCCAAATCAATCCCGTTGAGGTTAGGACTCATCAAACCATGTTTTATGGACCCCACAGTCATGCTGGAACAGGAAAGGACATTCCCTGAACTGTTGCCACAAAGTTGTAAGCACCTAATTATATAAAACATCTTTGTGTTCTTCACTGGATGACTCTTTACTGGAACTAAGGGGCCTAGGCCAAACCCTGAAAAACAGCCCCAGAACATTATCCCTCCTCCACCATTAGTAAGGGTGTCCAATAGAGGTTGCCCGATTGATCAGATTATGAATTTTCAAAATAATTATTAATCAGCATTTTTGCTTGCCGATTGTGGCTGATCCATTTTTTGGAGGGAACATTATCTAGTGTTACAATTAGAGCGCAAACCACGAGGAAACTGCGTACAGCCTGCCCATCTGTCGTGAGCTGCACCACCCGTTGCACGCTGCAGCTTCACAAGTCTCAAAAAACGTTTCGTGGCTACAGAGAAGCCAGAGTTTCTAGTAGCTAGCAAAAAACAGATCTTTCAAGGGAGAAATTCATAAAATGGCAGAATCACTAGTTGGCTCCACATGGTTGATATTAGGCTAAAATAGAGGGTATAGAGGTTCACGGCTTTCGTTCTGAGGAAACTTTTCCCATTTATTTATCAACCAAAACCTTTATCCGCTCCACTCTCCTCCAGATAAGGAGGCATGCAGGGAAAAATGACCGATATTATATCGAAACTTCTTCACAAGGTTTAACTACCAGTAATTTATAGCTATATTGCAATACATATAATAAACAAGGGGGATTTACAAATTATCATCAAATCAGCATATAGTACAATCGGGTACTGGTTCAATTAATGTACTTTGCCAACGCATAATCGCGTATATAACATGTCAAACCTTACGATGCCTATTTGAAACCATACACACAAGACTTTTTTAACTTCCATATTTAACTAATTCATATTAGCAGGCATTATAAGTCGCTATTATTTAACTCAACTACGCGACAGTGCCTAAAAAAGAGAACATAACCTTACTTCAGTCCTCTGACATCGGAATGTAATCTTCTTGGATGAGTCAAATGTTTAGCTTTGCCCAACACCTGGTCGTCTAATGTTTATATGTAGACCTCAAGATGCCTACAAGGCCACATTGTCTCGCACCCACTATGACATTTTGTGGACATCGCTTCAGAAAGGCTGGAATCGGGCAGATTTGTCTTTGTGAAGGAAGCATGAATCAAGTCACGTACAAGGTTGTCCGGGAAGAAAACTTGCTTCTGTCTGCTCTACAAATGATCCTCACATCTGAGTATTGGTTTATCCAACAGGACAATGCTCTACGCCAGACAGCCAGGACAAACAAGGTGTGGATGACCACCAGATCAAGTAGTCATGGTCAACCCAAGCTCCAGACCTGAACCCTATTGAAAACCTCTGGAATGTGACCAAGTGGAAGATGGATTGCCACAAGCCATCAAACAAAGCTGAGCTGCTTGAATTCTTGCGCCAGGAGTGGCATAAAGTCACCCAACAACAATAGACCTCAAAAGTCCCGCCCCTCCTCCGAGAGAGCTTAGGTTCCAGAAGTAAGTTTCCCATTAATTTCTCCCATCGACTTCTGAAAAAATCTGTATATAAAGAGTTTTAGACCATGCCTTAAGCTAACCAGCTACGATCGTATGCTTAATGTTACAGACAAGCAATGTGGTCCCCCCCAATGATAAGAACAATTTATGAAAAATATATAGTGTGTCCCCCCCAATATTGAACTTGTTCCTACGCCCTTGTTTTTCACCCCTTTGGACACTCTTGTTCTCGTCCTTGAAAAAAAGCCGTCATGGCAGCCAAGGAGATCATGATTACTCTGATAAGTCTACCTTGCAGAGACACATCACTGTTTTTTTTATTAAAGATCATACAGTAGACAGTAACGTTACAGTAGCCTACACAGTACAGCAGCAAAGACTAACGGACCTATCGCGGGTTTAGGGTTTAATCTAACAGTTACATGAGTTACAATGTGGGAGAAGGCAACAACTGTTGGCGCAATTATTAGAAAATGGAAGAAGTTCAAGATGACGGTCAATCTCCCTCAGTCTTGGGCTCCATGCAACATCTCACCTCGTGGGGCATCAATAATCAGGAGGAAGGTGAGGGATCAGCTCAGAACTACACGGCAGGACCTGGTCAATGACCTGAAGAGAGCTGGGACCACAGTCTCAAAGAAAACCCTTAGTTTGCCAATCCGAAGTTTGCCAATGACCATTTGGGTGATCCAGAGGAGAAATGGGAGAAGGTCATGTGGTCTGATAAGACAAAATTTTTGCTTTTTGGTCTAAACTCCACTCGCCATATTTGGAGGAAGAAGGATGAGTACAACCCCAAAAACACCATCCGAACCATGAAGCATGGAGGTGGAAACCTCATTCTTTGGGGATGCTTTTCTGCATAGGGGACAGGACGACTGCACCGTATTGAGGGGAGGATGGATGGGGCCATGTATTGCGAGATCTTGGCCAACAACCTCCTTGCCTCAGTTAGTGCATTGAAGATGGGTCGTGGCTGGGTCTTCCAGTATGACAACGACCCAAAACACACAGCCAGGGCAACTAAGGAGTGGCTCCGTAAGAAGCTACCTCAAGGTCCTGGAGTGGCCTAGCCAGTCTCCAGACCTGAACCCAATAAAAAAACATTTGAAGGGAGCTGAAAGTCCGTATTGCCCAGTGACAGCCCCAAAACCTGAAGGATCTGGAGAAGGTCTGTATGGAGGAGTGGGACAAGTCCCTGCTGCAGTGTGTGCAAACCTGGTCAAGAACTACAGGAAACGTATGATCTCTGTAATTGCAAACAAAGGTTTCTGTACCAAATATTAAGTTCTGCTTTTCTGATGTATCAAATATTTGTCATGCAATAAAATGCAAATTCATTATTTAAAAATCATACAATGTGATTTTCTGTTATTGATTCCGTATCTCACAGTTGAAGTGTACCTATGATAAAAAATTACAGACCTCTACATGCTTTGTAAGTGGGAAACCTGCAAAATTCTCCCCACTGTACAATCGCTTAGTCATGTCGTAGCTGGTTTTAAGCCTACCATCGACGGTTATGATTTTATGGCTTATACTCTAATTGTCAATGGAGAAATGGTATTGCATTCTTACTTCCGAAGTCGGCTGTGGGCATGACTGTTAAGGTCTATGTAAAAGACTGGAGGAAAGCATGACAAGACGCATGAAAGCTGTGATTTTAAATCAGTATTTTTCAACCAAATATTGATCTGTTAACTATTATTGTGTGGTTTAAAAATATGAACTTATTTTCCTTTACATTATTCCAGGTATGACAACACCGCATATTTTGTTGTTATTTTGACCAGTTTTCATTTTCTGCAATAAATGCTTTTAATGCCAATATTTTTATTTGGTATTTGGGAGACATGTCAGTAGTTTATGGAATAAAACAAATGTTATTTTTACCCTAACATAAATATCAATAGTTAAACCAGAGAAACTGATGGTTTTGATGTTGTCTCTTAATTTCATTTAGAGCTGTAGGTTTGCATTTGTTCTATCATGTATGTGTATGGGTGCATACACAAGGTATGATACATGTCTGCTTAAATACACATTTCTGTATATGTGGGTATAGATCTGTGTTCTTACCAGCTATACTGTGTCCTAAATTTAAAATGTATAACAATCATTTTTAATGAGTGTCAACTGGCTGATTTACACATGAAATCATTGTTGTAGATCAGTGAGCCAGTCTCAATGACGATACAGTGTGGATTTCATCTAATCGAAGAATTTTAACTGCAATGTGTTTTTTTATTGGTGGGGGTTAGTCTTATAACTAGTGACTAACTAATCTACAAATATCACTGCACACAATTGGAAAAAGATAATGGAATCAAATTAATGGTCACTGATTTTTTTCACCTTTATCAGCAGATATAAACCAGAGTTGGTTTCTACAAAAAAACTTTACTCATAAGTCATGAAGAAATTACTTTTATGCTCCATTAGATTCTCAATTCGTAAGATGTCTAGAGCTCAATTTACAAAGATCAACCAATATTTACCTGGTAAATAAACTGGAGGTAACTACTACATTTACTTCAAGGGCATGTCATATTCTTGGAACAGAGGCGCATGCTGCTTATTTCTCACAGGAAAACGTAGCAAACACTGCCACAAGCTAATATTTGACCTATGTTAAAAAAAGAAAAATATTAGCATTCTTAAAAATTTGTGGTGAACACTATTCACCCAAGCGTTGAATATAACGCCGAAATGGTCTACGAAGACACTCTTAGTGGAGAGATAAAACCAGGGAACCCGTCATCCAGTCTGTCGCATTAAGCCTATCGTATAACAGGAGCTCTTAAAGGTACAATAACAAAATACGTACTTTGCATTAAAAAACAGAACATCACCATACCTATATTATATATATATATATATATATATATATATATATATATATATATATATATATATATATATATATATATATATATATATATATATATATATATATATATATATATATATATATATATATATATATTTTTTTT